>JAPMOR010073880.1:0-29489 GCA_026543865.1 Argiope aurantia | reverse complement strand
GTATTAATTCACAAAAGAATTATTTGACAAATAGTCAGTAAAAAATTTGTATCATTTCAAAATTTAAAAGTTGTCTACAGTCTCTTCTCTTCTATGCAATATTTTTTTTGAAAAATAATGAAATTTAATAACATTCAAATTTTTTTTTCATTATTTTGTAATAAAATGGTTTGCATAATGGAGAAAAATCTTGCAAAAAAACTCTTAGCACCCCCCAAATTATTCATCTCTAGAATATAGGTAGATTAGAAAAATAATAATCCAAGGTACTAATATTTCTTAATGACACGTGATAATCAGACCAAGGTAGTAAATTCCTTAGGGAAATTTTTTTAAATCTCTGATTGTAATAAAGCTATACTCAGTTATCACTTGCGTCAGAATACTCCCAAGTTTCCAAACACAAATGTTTTGTTTTCAAATATTCAAATATTTTTATACTATCTATTAAATAACAAATGTTTATTATAAAATTATTTTGAATCTTGTTATTATTAAAATCATTTATAAGTGCTAATCAATCTTTGAATCTTGTAATTATTATTTTTTACTTCCAAATGTGTTATAGAAATTTCTGCATCTTATGCTTATTAATATAATTTTCAAGTGCTTTATATAAAATCATAGTTCGTTTAGGAGAAATCATTATAATTATGATATTTTATTTAATAATTTAATATTTTATTATTAATTTAGCAATCTTTTTGAATCAAAATTTCCAAAATTTAAGAATAATTTAATCAAGTATGCCATAGATTATCCTCACCAAATTGCGTTCACCAGCAGTGGTTTCACAGGAAAATTGAAAGAATACATCTGTGCAAGATAATATTTAAATTTTAAATATTTTGTTATTTTTTATTATATAATATCCTTGCAAATTTAACTCTTTTTCTTCTGATATTACTAATATTCTTATTGAAAATGCTTTCTATATAAATGAAAGGTAATGTTTTGTTTCATAGGGCACCGGCGCACTTCCATGTCTTGCGGTGGGGAGGGGGATTGTAATGATATTTTAAAATCTAATTTAAATCTTAATTTCCTTTCCTAATTTTTATCTTAAATTAACCCATACTAACTTCATTCTAAAATGTTTTACTTTCTGATCCAAATCTTACGCAGACACCTTGGCCGGGGTCGCGTGTCTTCCCCGTGATCTGGGCGTCCCGGCTCCGAGTGCCGGTTTTGGCGTGATTGTTCTTTACCATGTGTTCTATCTGTGTGGTGTGTGAAAGAGCCACCCTGTAAAAAAGGGTTGTGCGAGCGAGTGCCATTTTCATATGAGCTAAAAGTCAGACATATGCCCTCAGGGGCCTTTACCCTCAGAAGCTACTGCACAAACTCGGCTTACATCGCTGACTTCGTTAACAGGCTTGTCTATGGCAAGTGTCATAAATAACAACAACAGCAACAAATTCTTACTTAACGCGCTCTATAAAACTGTCAGTTTCAGCATTTTCTCACGCTCCGAGTAAAGGGGTAAAAATCCTTAATTTTTGCAAGATTCTTTTAAAAATACCTAAATTTTCTTTTCCTAAGACTAAACGTATCAAAGAAATCCCTATCAGAATCTCAGAGTAAAAAGCATTGATGGGAAAATTTCGATCTCTTTTGAAATGGGGAGTATTACACGCTCATGTGTCGCGATGTAGACTGACGAATATCGTTGCATTTTCCTTTTACGTAATAGGCGGCCCATGGTAAAAAAATTTCTTTAATAAAAGTTTTAAAATTTTCGAAATTTTCGAACACGTAACTGCTAAAATATAAAACCATTATAT
Organism: Argiope aurantia; assembly: GCA_026543865.1. Lineage (NCBI taxonomy): Eukaryota > Metazoa > Arthropoda > Arachnida > Araneae > Araneidae > Argiope > Argiope aurantia. Next base: position 27,705 of record JAPMOR010073880.1, on the reverse strand, counting down.
CAAGGATTCATAACATTTACAAAAATAGGATAATGGTACAAAGAAATAATGAATATATTTATACATGTTACTGTAAACGTAATAAACTACTAATTATGTATGAATTATTCATATTCCCCTCTAAATTTAGCGTTGATTTCGAATAATCACCGGGTTAATTACATTTATATTATACTAGCCGCCTTTGGTCACCAGCCGGTTCGCCAGTATTACCCTCGCTACAATTTTCAATTAAATATTTTAAGTAACTGGTCACTTAATAGATTCTCAAACAAAACATCTTTAATCTTCAAATTTTGATAGTCATACCAAACTTATACTGTTGTTTGGATCGTTTCGTTCAATTTACTATATATATTTTGCTAATTTGTTGTCATTTCCGGTAAAACTTCAACTTTAATTTAAAGTGGAAATGATGAAATTGCAATTAATATAAAGATATTTTTTCAATAAAACGAAGCGTTTTATTGTATTTATCATCTTTATTGTTATTTATTTATTATTATTATTATTGAATATGAATATTGCAAACAGAATCGCTCGGTATTTCAGTATTATGTGAACTACAAAATATTTTTCATAATTTATGTAATATCTCAAGGAATAATTCAACAAAACTTTCTGAGATTCAGCATAAAATTCAGTTTTTAGTTTTGCTTTCAAAAGGATTGAAATGAAATCAATAATAATATTTTGTTCCTGCCTATAAATATATTTCAAAAATTATGAAGTCTAAATTTAATGCAGTAAGGTATCATATTCTGAGAAATATTCTGGACACACCAAATTTTAAATAAATGAATGAATGTTTCTATTTTCCACGATCAACTAAGACTTATTTATGAAGTTTTGAATGTTCAAAATTTAGAAAAACTCGACATTTTCATAATCTTAGGCCAACTAATCTTGAGAAACCAGCACGCTAATTGGCGTATTTTCTTTGAAGCGATCGATGGAAAATCTAAAATAGTCCTTTTTTTATTGAATAGTGATAATTGTCATAAATCAAATTGTCATAAATTAGTTTAAGTGATTGATTTAGTTGATTGGAAATTAACTTTTTTTAATTTAAAATATTAGTGTTTCAAGAACACTTTGTTATTCGTGATTTCCACAGCGGAAGTTTTATGCAAATTCAAAAATTCGTTATTTATTAGAGCATTTATTGAATCAAGTTACATAAAATAAAATCATTTTCCATTTAGATCATTTTAGCAGATTTGTGTCTTACTAAAGGTTTACAAATTAGCTGTGCAGCTCTGATTTGAATGGATATGCTGTACATATTAAACAAAACTTGCCTTAAAATAAAACTGATTTATTGGATTAATAATATAGAGAGTGTAAAAGATTATAAAATAATTTTTCTTGAATTTATTTTTTAGAAAAAATAATACTTTATATTTGTTTCATTTCCTACAGACGCGTGCCGAAAATTATATTTTTGCAGATTTTATTTCCAAAAATATTTAATTTATTTTTAATTGGAGCTTTAATCAATGTGATGGCAACACTTTGAAAAAAGCTAATTTTTTCCCATGAATGCGAAACGTGCTCGTGCAGCTTAAATTTTATTTTTATTATGTACGAAAAAAACTGTTGAAAAATATAGTTAAAATATTTATTTAAAAATTCATTAAAAATAGAAATTTAATTTTAAGATTAAAACATTGGTATCATTTAAAAGATAAATTTTTGTTCTTTAACTTCATGTAAAAATCTTTTTTTGCGGTAATATTTTCGGAAGTTATATCAGAAACACGCCAAAATTTCGCTTACTTTTTAAATAAATAAAATTCTAATTAAAAATTCGAAAAAATAACCCCCAGGTGCACATTCCGGGCTCCAAGGTATACACGTGCCAAATTTGGTAGCTGTATGTTGAATGGTCTGGTCTGTAGAGCGCCAACACACAAACACACACATTGAGCTTTATTATAAGTATAGATTAAACATATACATTTTTTTGATATTTGGAGACACTGGAGTTGAAATAGATAATGGTAAAGAGAAGCATACGAGAAAAATAGAGAGAACCATAATAGACATATTCGAAGCATTCCCGTGTCTCCTGCTAAGTAGTGGAGGGTTGGCAGAGTATTGGAGGTGAACAACATTAAAATAAAATTTAATTATTCATCCATTCATCAAACGATGGTTGAAACAAATTACAGAATATGAAATAAATCAAACGTGAGATAAGAGAGAAAAAATTTCGCTCTATTAATTTTTTGTATCTAAATATATTTTGTATTTGTAAAATCAGGAAAAACTAAGCCTGTAACATGTTCAAAAATTTGCTTAGTTCAGTTATAGAAACATTTCTGAAATTAATTAAATTTTTAATAGAACTACTTTTAAAAAACACTAATTTTCTGAAATTGAGAACAAATATTTTGTTTTATGAAAACAGACGCGATTTTTCTGCATTTTTTTAATGTTTATTCCAATGTAAACAGAGAGCTGCTCATTAAGAAATTATTATAGCCTGAATCTAAAAATGTAAGATTTTGCGGAATTTTAAAAAGATAATTGTAATTATATTAATAATTTAAAATAATTAATTAAAGTTTTGAAATAAGCAAGAAAAATTTTGGGAAAACCTTCTTGCAAAGATTTTACTCATATCAAGTTCTTTTGATATGAAACATACAAAACTGCTTTAAGTAATTCACATCTGCTTTGTTTATTTTCTTTTATATCTATTTCTTCATTCATGGTGGGTGTCGAAGGCTCATTAAAATATTAATTTTAATTAGTACTGAAGCATGGGCCAATTATTAGCTCATAGAATCTTTCCTCGACATTTCTCTGCTTAGATATAAACTAATAAAAAATGCCAAAGAAAAAATAGCGGAAATATGCATAGTCTTATAATTTTTATTTTAAAAATAATTTGATCAGATCAGATTCATTGTTCCAACAGGTGGCACTTTCAAATTGAATGGAAAAAAAGAAGAAAATAATAAACGATTCAATTTTTATAATCCCCCTTTAGTTAGCAATAAGTTTAAGCATTAGAAAACATTGTGAAAGCTTTTTGATGGAATACTTTACCTTAAAGCAAGTCAAATTATGAAAAAGAGCATCGATACTTTGCTGAATTGCTTCTTTTTTTCAAAAATGGATGTAGATTAAACCTTTATATACAAGCATTTCTCTTATTTTATATAATGCTAATTAAAATTTGCAAATCAATCATTACGAAAGCAAATTACTAAGGACTGCGCAAAAAGCATTTAATGTTATTTTCTTAATGTGAATGATTTCTTAATAAATAATTTTAAAAAATGAAGTTCTGGAAAAAGTTATTCTTGGTATTTAAAAAGAGATTCAGAGTTATAATCTCAACAAGTGGAAAATCCTTATATGAACAAGATATTTAAGATATTAAATTTAAAATTATTCACTGTAATCGCTGAACAGCTTGAAATCTGGAAAAAAAGGGGTTATTTCAAAATTCTGATTTCATCCGGGAAATAATTCTTTTAACGCCCAACCGCCCCTCTTCCGTCCCGTTGACAGATTTGTTAAAATGCCGAAAAATAATTTTACTCAGTAGAGTGAGTGCTGAGTGAAGTATAAAATGGATCTTAGCAGCTTCTTGCAAGTGCAATCTTCAAAGCACTCTTAGAGCTTGTGGGTATTCATGACGATTTGGATGACCTTCTTAGTGGACATAAGCTACAATACTTGCGTAGTTTAGAGGTTTAAACTTTTAGACTTTGCAAAGTAATGAATTTTAGATATGTTTTTTAGAGATTATTCCAAATGAAATGAGATAGCAGAGGAAATTTGTATTTATTTATTATTTTTAATAATGACATCTTAGATGGTCAATGCAAGTCAAATTTTCACCGAAAAGTATTTCCAATGGAGATGCTCCATTAAGGAGACAACATATATCGTTTGGAATTTTTGCAAACCGTTGACTTTCTTTTATTTTTTAAAAATTATTATTACTACTTTTATATTATTATCACAGAAAATTAATATTCTTTAATTTCCTTAAATTGACAGATTTGGTTTTAAAGAGTTTTTAACAAAATATTTGACATATTCATATTCTAATATATAAATATAAAAGATTTCCTAAGTCAATAATATTTTATTTGTCCTTTTCCAGGAAGGTTGGAGTGGGAAATAGAGTAAAAATATGGACTTAGAAATAGAAAATTTCTTTATGCATACCTTTATTTTAAAATAGAAACATTTCATATTAAAAAAAACTCTTTAACTTTAACTTTGTAACTTGTAAACTCTTAACTTTGTAAAAAAACACAAACTATTTTTTTAAAAAAAACTTCCTGGTGAATTAATTTATTTTTTTTCCTTATTATATTAAATAAAGGCATTTGCAAAATCATTGAGTTTTATTTTTCTATTAAAGTTATATACGTTTTGATGCGCATGCAACGCATTTTACAAACTTTTTTTTTTCATTTTTCTACACTAAAATTAGTTTATAATTATATAAGGAGAGCTTCGGACAGAAATTCCATAATCCTTTATATTCTAATACTCAATGAAAATATTTTTAAAAAAAATTTATGTAGCTCTTTTAAAACTCTAGATGTCTGGATCATTTCAAAGACATAAAAATATTCGGTTCAAAGACATAAAAATATCTAAATATTCGGTTCGATTTCGTCATTGAATAAATACTGGATAATCACTTTGACCTTTTTTGTAGACGATGGCAACAAACGACAAAATTTTGAAGTTTTCGAATTAAGTTTTTTAAGTTCATTACTAATTACTTATCTTAAATTGTTGTTATTTAATAGGAACACACAGTTTGATGAATAAAATTATTTATCTAATTTCAATGCTAAAATGTAAAAATGATAAAAATGACATTTTGTCTAGTAGCATTTTTTGATATAATCATTAAATTATATTAGCATATGCATATTATAGACAGAACACTACTTTTATTTGTGAAATTCTGAATTTGTTCGAATCTCAAAAGGAGTTATAGAGATTTAAATATGAAAGTGTATTTCTGAATACCATATGTTTATACCTTTGGTCACACAGATGTGTAATATTTCTTCTTTAAAGCATGCTGGAATTAATTTTTTTTCATTCGAAATAATTTCCCAAGATTGTGTAGAAGATGATATTTTGTGCAGACTATCTATATACTTCCCTTGGTTCTATTGTTTTGGTTTCTGATCAATTTTCATTCCAATCTCAAAAGCCACCGTCTTTTCGTTTCTTTGTCGATTGGAAGTTTATTCTTGAAATAAGTTAAATTGAAATATTTCTGAGTTTTAAGCGTACTTCAATCGGTAATTTGATATGCGATATTTGCTTTACCTCTTAATTCTAAGAAGTTTAATCTTTAAATTATTTTTAGTCTATAATTCTTTTCTTATTACTTTTCTACTTTTCGATCTTTAGTATACTTTATAAGACTACTTTCTTCAGTTATTTCTTCACTTTATCGATCATACCCGACCAAGCTCTGAAAATAAATTCTGTTACTGCTTGACTAAACTCAATTTTTTTTGTTATTGAGATTCCAAAAAATGGTCCTATTGCCTAATATTTTATCTTCATAAAATTCGTTGAAGGTATTCATTATACATGAAGGTATTCGACTCATTCTAAGCTTATTACAACCAGGCAATAGAAAAAGGATGTTAACAACAAGTAATAACCGCAAACACGTTACCATAGATGGAATGGCTAAATTTGACTAGAAATAATATTCATGGAATTGTTCATTATTATAGGTTATAGCTTTTGTTCATTATCATAAGAATATTTTTTACACGAGGGCTTTCTGCTTTCACTGGCAGATCAATAATGCATCCATAACTTGTGCATTTTTCAACTGATGTAAATTCACAAAAATCGATTCTTAACAATATTCTTGCCCATCTAAATATTTTAACCCTTAATTGGGGAAGGGAAGTTTTAGGACTTAACTGGGGAGGTACGGTCTACGAGACCGCATTCTTTTTACACTCAAATTAAATTTGCTAATGAATGAAAAACTGACAATATATTTTGCAGATATTTTTCTTGATATATAGGTATGTTTTAGAAATTTTTCAATATATATTATCACTGAAAAAATTAAATGCGTTGGAGCATGCATTCTCTTCTCAAATTACATGTTACAATAAATAATATTCTTGAAAAAGCATATTACTTTTTACATTTTAAATCATATTTATTTTTACTGTATATGAAAGTATATAGAAGACATAATGTAAAATTCAACAATTATATGAAAAATAAAAAATAAATGACAATAGATAAAATTGGCCCTTTTTTTATTGGATTGTGTGACTTTCATAGCACGGTTTTCTAGGACATTTTAAACATACAGGTTAAGAACTAGTATAAAAATCAACCTATAAGTCCTCTATATATATATATCTTTATATATTAATATATCTGATAAATGTTTCCAAATGCATTATCAGTAGAAAAATTAATTATGTTTGAACAAACATATCAGAATCAGTTCAAAGGGAACTTTCATTGAAAAATTCTTCTGTTCAATTATCCTTATCACTAAAATCCCTTTCTGCTTCATTTAAAAGTGTCTGGAGCACTGCTTTATAATATCAGTAAATTAGATGATATTTCGGGGCCCAAGTTTTAGCGCCATCTGCTAAGCCTTGTTTATCACTGGGACACTAACAGGGAGGCGCGATCTTACAGACCGCGTTTAAAGTAATAACTGAATTTATTTAAAAAGCATCCGCTGAAATCGAGTGAAAAGTTCACGTGTATTGAAGGTCACAAAGCAGGAAGCTACATGGTCAATCCATTCAATTAAGCTAAAAATAGAATAGGGATGACCGAAAATCCATCGTTAGCGGTCTCACATACCGCACGTCCCCAGTTAAGGGTTAAGGATATTCTTTAAAAAAGTTACTCAGCGAAAAAAGGAACAAGTAAAGAAAAAACAAAAGTTAAATCAAAGTTTATCACGGGCAGTTCTGAAAAACTAAATTTGAGGGCTTTGAAATCACTTGATGGTCTTAAAATCTTTGAAAAAAGCATAGAATGTGACTTAAAAAGAACTTTGCGTTTTAACGAAGAAAGGTAAAGAAAAAACATTTAACTCCGAAAGAAATGATGTTTTTTTTCTTCCTTAATATAAGTAAGTAAAAAATTTACTCGTTTATTCAGTATAATATAATAAATATATCTTTAAAGAAACGGAACTCTTAAAAATGACAAACTTTGATAAATCAGTCTTTTTTTTGATGTAAGAATTTGAAATCAAATTAAAAATAGCTTTCTTATCATTTTTTCCGAATAAAATTTGTTTTCTCATTTACTTTTGGATTTTTAGAGGGAGTGCTGTGCCTGGAGTCTCACATTTGCAATAAATTGTGAACTTACATACGAAGCCAATAAAAAAATATTAAATTCGGTGAAAAGGGCAGCACTTCCTCTTTTTTTGTTTAAATTCATTTTATTTAACAAGACATTTTGTTACGCTGTTTTAATTGTATATAAACATATTTTTAAAAGAAGGCACATTGTAAAGGAAATTTTCTATTTTGTTTAAAATTTTGCTAATTTCAAAATTTACCGTCCTCTTAAACTTCGGACTCTTTGAAAGAATGAAAGAATGAGTTTTAAGTCCTTATTTTGTAAGTTTTCACAAGTTTAATTATTAAGGGAATAACATGTAATAGGATGACTTTTCTAAACTATAAATCATTTCTTTTATCCTACATCATCAGATAAAGACTCTCCTCTAAATAAAAAGAAGACAGAATTAGCAAAAGATCTTAGCAAACGAGTAAATACAAATGCTTTCAGTATTTCAGGATACTGACGTATACTCCAAACTAATGTCCGAGTGAATACAAAAACAATTTTTGGTCCAAATTGAACAAGTCTCAATTATTCTAATAACAGTTTTTCATCCTTTAATTTAGTAAAAGTCATAATGTTGAGGTATCAAACTATTTTCCTTGAATATAAAATTCTATTTAAATAGAAATTTGCTCTTTTTGGAGAAATTATTTGGAATTTTTAAATAGTAAGAATGATTCATTGTTGCTTAAAATTGCGGCGTTGATTAGGAAATAAATAAAAAGTAATAACCGTTCCTACTAAAATTCTTTCGTTCAACAAGGAACCTAAATTATATTACTATCAAAAGGTTTTCACTTAATAAATTATTTCACGAAACTAGAAAGAGGAGATTACAAAATTATAAAAAAGGAATAATCGATTATTTCAATCAAATTAAATTTTGTAGCTGTTTTCTAATTCCATCAACAAAACTGATTTCGAATCAATAGATATTATTTTTAATACAATTTGGAGGAAAAAAAAATTCAAATTTCCTCCTGAACTGCAAGTTTTTTGGAATGGAAAGGTTTCCACCTTCAGAGTTTGAAACTGAGCAGAAACAACACTTTGAAGAGGAAGACAAAAATTAAAAGATGGCCTGAAACTTGTTTACTTTAATGGATAAACCATCTGATCCCTGAATCTCATCAATCCAATATTAGATAATCTTTCTTATTTACTTAGTTATGTTTCCTTGTATCTCCTCTATTCAATCTAGCTTTATTAAAATATTTGATTAAATACTAAAAAAATAACTAAGAGATAGGAAAGTGCAAAAACAGTGCTGCCAACAAATGGAAAAGAACAAATAATTTCTGAAACTTCTTGCTAGGATGAGTTTTGAGGATTTTTTTTTATTTATGACATTTCACAATGACGTCTTGGATGTCCTTCAATTTGGCGTCACCTCTTAAGTGGTCATCAGCTGCAATGGTGCAACATCCTTTTAGATCTTTCAACTGAGAGTCATAACACTGAAAGGCTAATGGATCTTGGGTGGGTTTTGTTCAAAATGTTCCACTTTTTGTATATTAAAAAAAAATTGGTTATAATAAGTAATGGATTGTTTTAGTAACACGTTATGAAAATTTTTTAATGGGCTACATGGCTCATTACGACTATTCATAAATGATTCCGGGAAAAATGGTTTGAACATACGAGCACAAAAACTTTTTATTTTATTTTATTTTAATCGTCATTTTTAGTTTCTGTGTTTTCTAGTCAAATTAAGATAAATAAATTTGGAATGGGTTCGTTATTATTAAGTATTTAAATAATAATAACTTATTCAAACAAGAGTAATTAGCATTTCACAAAAATAATAAGCATTAAATAATAAGTTTCTTTATTTCATACAAAAATATAAGCATTTTACAACTATTCCTAATCCTTAAATCAGCAAGTATTTCGAAGATCAGTAATTTCTAAATATATATATAAAATAAATTAAGATCTGTGTTTCATAGCATCCCTAAAGAGCATTACTGGGAAGCATATATTTTCTAAAATATGGATGCCTGAATTTTTCTGAAATAATTTCTTTTGCATTTTTTCTAACTAATGAATTAAAAACGCTTTTACTGTACATTTATAATTTACCAAAATTAAAGTTATTACAGATAAAATTCTTTAATAGAATATTTCCATTGTTTTATTAGCCTAAACGCTTCTTCTTAAATCATGATTCTATTAATCAAACTCATCTTATTAATTTATTTGTAAAAAAATTACAGAAAGGAGCTCTTTTTATTCTGAAAACAGTTCTTCAGATACGCGGATAATATTTATTTTTTTAATATCTGGAAATAGATTAATTTGGGACAAAAGAAGGTCTCCAAATGAAAGAAATGAACTTGATAATAAAATGTTAGATCAATTATTTGTCACGACAATAACATTAAAGATCTGTTTATTTGTTGATCGGAGATTAATGATACGTCATGTAGCTAAACCGTGTGATCCAGAACTGTTAAGATCCTTCTAAACGAAATAAACTTTCAAGAGGATATTATAATTTTTAACTCTTAGATGTCTTGGGGAAACGTATAAAAGTATCCTTTTCCAGCTTTTCAACCAACCATATCAACAGGAGGATGATTAACTTCTAGAAAAGTGTTTGATATGTAAAAGTATATATGATAGATTTTAATTGAAATTTGCCGATTAATCTTGATTAATTCAATCCGAGTTCCATTTATAAGCATAAATTGAAGAAATTATTCCTACATTGTTTGAATAAATGACATTGATTTTATATATGCATATAAGATTTTTTCTATACTTTTAATTAAAATCTTTGCCTTTAAAAAAATTGTAGCGATGTAATGATTTCAAATATTTTTAATGATAAATTCTAGAAAGAAGCGAGTTTGTTTTTCCCATAGCTAAAACTGGGGATGCAATCATTGTCGATAAACAAGAACACAAACTCGGAGTTAAAATCTCATCATCAGGAAAAAAATCTTAAAAAGAACAAAAATGAGAAAAAAGGTTGAAGTTCTTTTGCTTTAATGACTAACCCATCTGGTCGTGGAATTTCAGAGAACCGACAAGGGGAAAAAACTGAGGGGAAGAAAAAAAAAATATATATCAGACGTATACAGCCTCCTGCCCTCCCTCTCTTCAATCCGGTTGACAGCTTTGATAAAGTGCTAAAAAATAACTGATGTCGCGAGAGTGAGTGTTGAAAAAGATGATGGGGTTCAAGCCAGGAAGAAGTGAAAAAAAAAAAAGACTACAAACTTCTTGTTAGAGGGAACTCTGAAAAGCACTGTAGTTTTGTATTTATGACGTTTGACGATGACGACTTGGATGGCCTTCCATTTCACGTCATCTTTTAAGTGGCCATTAGATACAATGACGATGCTCTTTTATCTCTTAAAAGTTTGAACCAAACATCCAGAAACTTAATAAATATAGGATAGTTTTCGTGGAGATTGTTCAGTGTCTTCTGTTCATAGGAAGAGAATAATTGTTATTGAATGCAGTTTAAGAATTTTATGGTATAATAAACTATTGTTATTTTATACCTTAAAAATGTTGTCTTGAAAAACAGCATACCAGCGTGATATCTCTTCGAATTATAGAAATAATATAAACCCTTTTATTAACATTTAATGCTATTTTTTGCATTTATTGCATATATATACGCACGCACGCGCGTGCACGCGCGCGTGTGTGTGTGTATGCATGTAATGTCAGTTATTTTAAATAATTCATCAAATTGTAAGTAGTTTGTATGTTAAAAAGGGTATTTTAACAAAAAGCGGTAAATTCTTCTTTGCTGAATAAAGTTTAGGTTTCCGTCATGCATTGTTATCGGCAATATATGAAGCACGGGCATTTCATAAAATCCTAGGCATTACATACTTTCCCTAGGTAATGTGTATAATACCTAAACATTCTGTAGGGTGACAAATGCTGTTTAAGCAAAGTGTGGAAAATAGATGAGGATAGGACTATTATTTAAAAGATGTTCATTAATCAGAAAAAAATGGGTTTTTTTGAAAAAAATTATAATTGAATGCCATTAAAAAATATTGATTCAAAGTGCTTAAAAAATTAAAGTTCTACTAAATAAAATATATTTTTTAATAAAGTTCTTATTAGCCACCACCTATGGTGACCAGTCTGTTTACTTTCATTAAAGATCGCCCAAATTTTTAATTAAATATTTAATGAAATGTGGTCTTAATGACTTCCTCAGAAACATATGTTTAATATTCAAATTTCAATAGTCTTATAAGTCATGCTATTCTAGAAGCCTACACATTTGCGTTACATATTCCTCTAATTTTCTGTCATCTCATTTAAAATTTGAACTTTAATTTGTAACGGAAGTGATTAAACTTCAATTTATACAAAAAACGTTTTTGCTGAAATCAAGCATAAATTTTAAATATATAGGTGTAGGAACTGGAATAATTACCATTAAATCCTTAACAGTAGTATAGAACAGTGTTTCATATAATTTATACAAAAATGCGCAGTTTTATTAAATGATGTTATCTGATGTTATTTTGCATATGTTAAATTTCTGTAATTTATTTGAACATATTGATTCAAACTACATAAAATATAATTATGTACTTAATCTAGAACATTTTCGTAATTAGATGTATATACATATTGCTTTTTGGTTTAAAAATTAGCTAATAAACCCCAATTACTGAGGATATTTTTTATATATTAAGCCATGTGCACCTTTAATAAATCAGAAACTTGAATTCATATTTTAAAAGTCACAGAAACCTTTTTCTTGCATTTACTTTTATCGAAAATATCCTTCATTTTAATTTTATTTCGTACAGACATGTTCTAAAAATTACACTGTTAAAGATTCAGTTTACAGAAAGAGTTAAATTAAGCTAAATTTCATTTTTATTTCATGTGAAATACATTTTGGAAAAAATTCTAAAAGTGTATTTTTAAAATAAAAAGAAAATACACAGCAAAATAATAAGTATCATCCGAAAAAAAAAATTTTGAATGTTAGATGTAACAATGTTTTTTTGAGCTGGGATATCTCTAGAAATCTCTGCAGAATAACTATAAAAAATCGCTTTATTTCAATGAATTTAAATTTCAAAACCTCTACTCTAATGTGCTTATTTTTCTCTTCCTAAAATATATACATATGTCAAGCTCTGTAGTTCTAGATTTAACGATTTAATCCTTAGAAACGCCCCATCCTCACAAACAGACATATACACATTTATCTTTATTATAAGTAAATATAAAAAGCAGAATAAAGATTACCACGGATAAATTTCACACTTTGCCTGTTTTTCATTTGGCATTCTTTAGAATAGCTAGGGAATGTTTGACACTTTAATAATTTCATGCTTTGCAGGCCAGTTTTCATTTTTAAATTGAATACCAGAATTCAAATTTCGATCTATACCGAGCATGAATAATAAGTAACTAATTGAAATATTATATGAATTCCTCACATTACGAAATAATTTCGTCGTTTCCCTTCTTGAAACTTGTTTTTACGAGTCGCGATTTTATTCATTCAGAAACAAAAAATCCTTTGATCTTTATTTCCTTTTTAGTTTTATTTCTCATGATTTTTTGAAAACTAAACGAACTTGTGTCCTTAACTATTCTTTCTTTGATAAAAACAATGATAATATTTTTTTTTCCTAATTTTGAAAAATGTGTTTCTTAAGTAATGAAATATTTTGTCCTAATATTCTAGAAGATTTCTTACCAGTTATTGAAACTTGTCTTATTAAACTACAAACATATTTACTCGATTACTTTTGAGAATAACATTTGTGACTGAAAATTGTAATATTCATGTGCACATTCTTCACAGCAGGTGTTGCACTTGATATCAGGAATGCATTTTGAGGATACACTGGAAACCATTTACGTACATGCAACCTAGAAATTCCTCTAAAATCATATAAAAAAGAAAGCAATGTTCCGAATATTTTAATTATTATTTGTTTTTTCAGTCTATATTAGGTTACTTACACGCTGACTTAAATGGGCATTATTTAATGACACATTTTATATTTTCAATAAAGATTTAAAAGGAAATATTATCTAATAAAAGGATTAATAATGAAATCAGAAAATATTTTCAGTCTAAATCACTTTTCAGAAATGCATCATAAAATATTTTACGTCCAAATAATGCAAAGCTGCTGCATCATTTGAATTTGAAAAAACGGTGTTAATATAAAATATTGTTGGTGTTTTTTTCATTAAACATTTAATTTTCAGATTGAGTACACACATGTGCATTCTATATGTGCATGTGCATTCCACACATAGTGAAAAAACATTCCTGTCAAGTTTTTATTTCCTCAGATGAAGAATGTATAATTTCTTACATAAATGAATTCTTTCATTGAAATTGTTTTTAATTATTGAAATTGTTTTTAATTTTAAACTACCATTTAATACAGTATGACGAAATTATTTAAATTTTTGTTTATAAGAAGTATGATGAAATAAATTGGCATAGATTGAAATAAATATTTAAATTAGAAAAAAACAATAGATTCGCCTTGTTTCAAACCTTCTTATTTAACTTTATTTATTTCATACTTTTATCCATTGAATATTGTAAAAAATATTTCATTGACTTTGCAATTGTTAAAATTTTGAAATTTTCAACACTGTGAATTTTTGATGATAAGGCATTATTTTTTAATATATTCGGAACTTTATAATACTTTTTTTAAATAAAATATTTATTCCCTTTTATGCTGCATCTTGGTGAGGTATTCGCGAAAACTTTAGTTTCAGTGTTTCTTTATAGTCATAAAAGTAAGATATAGCTAATTAAAAAGTAATTAAAATAAAAATAATTAATTTTTGTATGTTTTAACAAAATTTTGACTCTAAAATTTGTAATTCTTATATTAAATAATAATAAAACATAGTCTTGAAGTTATGCGTAAAACTATATGCTAATATATTTCAATTTCAAATTCTTGTTTCTTTCCATTTGGACACTATATTTTGCATTTTGCTTCTTGATACTGCATATAAAACGTAACTGAATATTCTTAACGAATGCAGAAAAAAAACACAAGTAGGGAAACTTATGTCTGTCAGCAGACTTACTGCGTCCGTCCTTTCTTCTTTCCGAAGGCCGAAGGTAAGGACAAGCCGAAGGAAGGTAAGGTCAAGCCGAAGGTAAGGACAACAAAAACTGAAGTTGTATTATCTTCTGTATTTGGTTGAAAACAGAATCTTCCCTACCTTCCTCATTAATCGACTTACCATCCCGCGTTTTTTCCTCCGGGCTACTTCTGAGTGAAGGCTGAGGGATGCGTGAGGTACGGGGAGGGAGATGGAATCCGGAGAACCACGAAATCTACTCAATTCCCTCTGTGGGCAAGAGTTTTAGAGGAGGAATTCTTCTCCCCATCGATTAGGACGGACGGCTGAATGGAAGGGTATCTGGACGCGCTCTCTGCTGACCGCGTCGAAAAAGTTTCGCAAAGAATTTCGAAGAGTGGAAAAGAATATATATATACTGTTTTAAAATATCTTTATCGTTATCAACAAGACGAGAATTCATAAATTTCTTTCTTCCATTGCTTTTGAAAATTATTTTGCTTTGCATTTTAACAGTTTTTAGCGATGTTTTTTTTTTTCAATCAAAATCATGCCTACACCTGACGTGACCTAGAATTCGAAAAAGTTTAATATATTAACATCTCGAAACTGAGTTTTCTACTATTAGCTTTGTGAATATGTTTATTTGTTTAAAGACATTTTTCCGAAAAACCATTTCTTTTATAATCCATCTTCATATGGATTCACATTCATTTTTAGATGCATTATTTTAGTAGCTACTAAATGATTTCCTTGTATCGCTGATTGTGAGGCGCTTAACTAAGACTTTCATAAGGGCCAAAAGGGGCCTCATGCTTAAAACGTTTGATTTAAGGTTTAAAATTTAAAGTGTCATTGCGTTTTTTGGAAGTCTGCCACCATTTTAACATGATAATGATTTAAATCTTCATACGGATTCACAAATATTTTGGAGATTATCCGGAAGAAGTCTGCTCGGCGCATTCGTAACAAACTGAAGTAAAAGCAGTAGTTAATATATATTCTGTTTAAAAATTCAATTTTGATCTATTAAAATCTATATTAAAATTTTGTTTATTTTATATATATTTTGTTTATTATTAACAATTTTCAGTTGTTCCTTAGAGTACATAAAATCTAATTTTTAATAAAAAGACTGTTCTTTGAGCTTGAATATTTTGTTATGATTCTTATATTTTACTTCTTAATAAATATATTGAAAGAGATCAATTTTAACAAAATGTATTTTGTTTCTGCAAAGTCTTTGCATATTATAAGATTGCGCTACCTTCCAAACGTATTCAAATTGTTTCGCCTATTCATAGTGTCCCAACAATTACACTGATTAAAAATGATATCCCAAACTAAAATACCTTTCATGTTTTCAGAAATGCTTCAAATATATTTTTAAATTGCTTTATTCTGTTTTAATGCTACATTTTAAGAAAATAAGTAAAGTTATGTCAACCTTAAAAAATATTAAAAATAACCTGTCATATAAATATAGATATCATCTGACTTACTTAGAAATATTATTAGTTCAGTATTTTTTCTGTAGATAATTATTTCTTGAAAGTATTTATCTTTCTGAATTTTATTGATTAAAAATAATTTTTCTTCTTGTTTTTGACTAATTTATTTATAAATTGCACTAAATGCGATGGTAAAATAAGATTTAAAAGTAATCATTCGAAAGATATACTTAAAATTTTAAAAACATTTTAAGATGTATTTACATAATTTTGCATCATTAAGACTAGTGGTCTAGTACGATAAGACTTAGTCGACAAAGAACAATGTCCATGCACAGTGATGGAATCGTTCAAAACATGATATCCAGAAACAGTACGTTACTGCAACAAATTGCACCCAAATTTGAAGTGACACAAAATTTCATTCAATGAAGAAATCTAAGGGAAACCCTCTCGAGAAATTATTAAAGAAACCATGTTGAAAAGCACACCACGAAACAGGATCTTTAAACGGGTGATATATATATGTAAACAATATTTATTGAGAGAAAAAGTGGAATTTGGAAGGACAAGAAAGATATAAATTTTGCTGGTACTATTTAAAGAGAGAACTAAAAAAGTGGAAAGAGCAAGGTTGAGAAACAATAATAATGTACGGGTAATTTTGGATTTAATAGGCAAACATTTTTGGCGATTGTTGAAAGAAAATGAGTTTACAGTACAATTAGTAAATATTAGAATTTCATTTTATTCCACTGCAGGATTTGCTAGGAGGTCCAAACTATGTGTTACAATAAGACGTGGTGTCTATTTATGTGTATAACTCAGCATATATGTTGTCTAGTATGAATAATATGAATATCATGGGCCGGACTTAAACCTAATGTAGAACATGAGAGAGCATCTACCACAGACATTATTATTTTTCGTCTCCAAAAATAATACAAATCTTAGTACTTTCGATGAAAAACCATGCATTTGAGGTGATTTAAGGTATGAAAATACAATTAAATACTAAAATTTTAAATCTATTCCAGAACCTTAATTATAATTCATAAAACAAATAATGTCTATATTTATAGGCCACCCTATTTTCAATTTTTCAAAAAGAAATTCAGTATTTATTATGTTTTCCAATAAAATAAACATAATTTAAGTGTAAAATTTGTAATTATATATATATATGTGAAAGAAATTTCATCTAATTTTTATTTTTACTGTAGACTATATTTTATGCTTTTATCTATGTTTTTTGGGAGAGAATTTAAATAGAAATTTTAAAATTTTGATCGTTGGAAGATAGTAAAGATTTTGTACTGATTATTAGTTTAAATGTAGATAAAATACTAGATAATCAAAAGACAATCGTATATGAAAGAGTTTTTAACGGAAAAATTGCCATTTAGATTGAATTAAATTAAATTTAGTAAGTGAATTATAATTGAATAATCACGTTGGTAATTGAATATTTATAATTGAATAATCATGATGCAAAAAGAAAAAAAGATTTTTTTGCAAATAATCTTAGGAGAAGTCAGTTAAATATTGCAATATTTTGTGTCATTGCAGGCGATTATACAAAATAATACATAATATATTATTACATAATATAAAAATATGATAGTTATGCTATATAACTATGATATTTTCTTTTATTTTCTTCTTTTCCATCCTTAGTAAAAAAATCCTCGATTTACAGGAAGTAAACATCCATAAATTCAAATTTATAGTCTTTGTTTTTTCGTTGATTTCTCTTTAATTGAGAAAATCGTTTGAAATGAATGTGTTTGAAAAAAAAATATCTGTCTTGTTCTATTTTCAGAAGGCCAACTTTACTGACAAAAAAATAATTTCCAAGAGCGAATCTATATAATCAACTATTTACTAATTATTTTGAATGGTGCAAATTAGGGGAAAAGTCTTCAAATCTTTGTAAATACCGTGAAAGGAAAAATAAGTAAATGTTGCAAGTTTTGAGACAGAGAGTATCGAATTTAATCAGACATTTTAAAAGTTTAGAAGTAGTAGAATGTTACTCAGTTACTCAGTGAAAGATTACAGTTAGGTAAGTACAACTAAATGATTGGGATGCCTTTTGAATTGACTCTCGAGTACAGTACAGTACAGTATTATCGTGCAACAGAAATTTATCTTGAATCTTACAAAAATATGTAAAATGAAAAATGTATCAAAAATTTTCCTCAATGTCCATCATTTCGATTGAAATTGATAACATTTCGACGAGTCGTCACTTATTATTAGGGATTGCAATACCGATATTCGGTATTGCAATCCCTATTGCAATTCGGTATTCACAAATTTAAATACCGTTTTTTCGGTATTTACTAGAAATTTTTAAAACTGTCTCCACTATATGTTCAGGGATCGCCAACATAGTAAAATAGTATACGTTTTTGTTTTTATGTCTCCCTTACGGTCGAAATTAATAAACTAATTAATGGCTTAATTAATTGCTTAAACCTAAATTAGCGAAAAACGGTTTATCCCTGAACGAAGATATTGTATCCATAACGATTGATGGATCAACAGTTATGAAAAAAGTTGGAAAGTTGATTGGTGCAAATTAACAATTGTGCTATGCTCATGGAATTCAATTAGGAGTAATAGATGTATTAAACAAAAAGATAAAGAACAAAAGAATCCAAATACTGTGGATATAGAAACTGTGGATACTGTGGATATCCAATACTGCGGATTCCAACTTTGAAGAGAGTAAGAGTGAGAATGATATTGACAATGAAGATAATGATAATGTAATTGTTAGAGAATATATTGCTAATGAGGATGAAATATTAACCCATCAAGAATTGCTTACTATAATTTATAAAGTTCGAAAAATTGTTAAGATATTTAAACGCTCCCCTATAAAAATGCCATATTACTAAAATATATACTAACTGAAAATAAAACAGAATATATATTAATATTAGATTCTATAACACGTTGGAACAGTTTACTCCTAATGATGGAAAGATTTTTGAAACTGAGAAATCCAATCCAACCAAAAATCGACTTAAACCTGTAAATTAATTTTTCAGATAGTGGATTGGACTTAATATCCATAACTGCATCAGCTCTACTTCCAATCAAACTGATTATTGAGGCATTTTATTTTATTCTAATTTATTAACAGCTAATGCTACGATAAATATCATATTGCAGTCACTGAAAGAACAGCACACTTCACTATCTGAAGATTTATATAATTCATTGAAAAATCGCACAGAAGAAAGGCATACCGAAATAGAAAATGTCTTATGGTATTTACATAATTATAATGATTTTAAAAAATGAAAATGAAAAAGTAGAAAAGAAAATAACCAATTCAAATCTGATTAAGTTTATAGTAAATTATCTCAAAATTTTTACAAATAAACCTATCCACATTCAAAAGAATTCGGTTCAGATATCGAAGATTATGATGATACTAATGTCGATAGTGAAAAGGAATTGTTTCTTGAACAAAAATTAGGATTAGCGATAAATAAAAAATTTCAACGAACCAAAATACAATACAGAAATCAGCTATATCCAAAACCATCCGACGAGAAATCGGTTTATTTGAAGATGAGGGATTTAGAGGTAAATACTTGGAAAAAGCATATCGCGCATTGCTAACAGTACCACCAACTAGCGTAGACTCCGAAAGAGCCTTTTCGACAGATGGTAATTTTTGCACAAAATTACTTTTCAGGCTTAATGACAGTACAATTGATGCATTATGTTTTTTAAAATCACATTTCAAAAATTTGTAATAGTACCGCAGACTGAATAGTGATATTTACACTTTTTTGTGATTTAAATAAATAAGGTGTTCTTTTACGTTTTTGTGATTCTTTATATACTGTTGTAATTTATAAGTTACAAAATTGTTTGTGATATTTACACTCTCAAATAAAACTGGCAAATAAAACAAAGAAACACCTGTCTTTTCTTTCTTTTCCTAAAATTTCTAATACCGATATTAAAACCGGCATCCCGGTATTAAGATCGAAAAAATACCAAATACCGGTATTGATATTTTGTTCCGATATTGCAATCCCTACTTATTATTATATTTTTAAGCGAAACAATTCTTTTATTTGATTTCAATATAAAATATAAGTTCAAAATTTTCTTTATTTTTGTATTTGAATATAAGTGAATGCTATTAATTTCCTATTTTATAGCAATTCAAAATTTCTATTTTTCAATACACCGTAAAAAGAAATTTTCAAAACGCTCAATTTTTTTCCAAATGTTTGCAGATAAAATCCGCACTTTTTTCTTTCGTATCATAGCTTTAACATTTGAACACATAAACAACTTAAGATCTCATTTTATTTCTGTAGGCAGCCCTTTGTAGTAGAGCTAAAATTTCATGAGAAGTTCTTCAATTATAAATAACTTGATAAAAATAGCAAAGATGTATTCATTAACCAGTAGAAATTTCTGAAAAAGCATTATTCATGGAAGATTTCATCTAAATATAGAGAATTGAAGCTTTTTAACGAAAAAAAATCGATCAATCTGTATGTACTTTTAATTAAGCCTATTAATAGTGTATTGCGTTTGATGGAAATATTTACGCACAAACTACATTGTACGGTCTGGACTTAGAACTGCCGAATTTGGTGGCAACTTCTTGAGAAGAATCTGCTCACCAAATTAGAATTTTCAAGATATTAGTCTATTAAAAATATGTCGGAAACATTTTTGAAAATCGCACAATTACAGAAAGTTTCATTTAAAAGTGTTAACCTTTCAAAGTTAACTGTTTTAGTTCCGAGCATTTTTTGTTTAGTTTATAGAAAATTTTATAAATTAATTATAAACACAATTAAGGACGATTTTTTTCCATATTTATATTGAAATTCAAAAACCTAGAAGCCATTGTAGCATTATCACGCTACAATATTTTAGTTTCAAGGGTGAAGATTTAATAATGCTATTTTTCTTCAAATTTAGATATTAAGAAAAAAATGTCTGAAGTCCTCAATATTTGGGAGGTTTCTCGATATATCAGAGTGTTCTTTCGTTTTACTGAAACGAAACTAGACAATATTAGAACAAACTCCGCAGACTCCTTAGACGGTGTTGCGGTTATTTGTAATTAGTAGAAATTTTTGTATGAGACTAGGAATTAATTGTTGATTATCAAATACTAGGAATTAGTTAATTAGTCGCAAAAATTATTGGTATTAGCTATATTCTTTACCGGAAATAAGTTCAATTCATTTACGGCTTCTTATTTAGATAGAAATGGTTGCTTAACTACGTCATGTACTTAAATTTACTGCCTCTATTACCTCAGTGTTCCTAAAAAATCTCTCTTCTTCCCTTTCAGTAATCTTTCAATTTTTGCGAGTTTTATTATTAAAACAGTCATAAACAAAAATGTATTGCAAAACAATATTCCGAAAAATTTTTGAGTACTGTTATCACACGCTCACAGTAATCTAATTCATACATTCTGGTTTTCATATAATGAAGGGCAAATAATTTACTAGCTTATAAAACTAGCTTATAAACTAGCTTATTTATTAGCTTATAAAACTAGCTTATAAACTAGCTTATTTACTAGCTTATAAACTAGCTTATAATTCTTGCGTTTCCTACTTAAAAAAAATCGTGTTGTTTTATAGTTTTTATCTTACTTCTGAGGACAGTAGTTTTGCTGTCTGTTTAAGATTGATTTTAATGTTACATCATATAAGTATCATAACTATCACGAGTAAATGAGAAACACATGAATTCTTGAAACTCTTAGAAATTTATTGCATGAGTGAAAATATGATTGCAAATATACATAACTGAGTAACGGCGATCTTCTGAATTGCAATAAGTTGAGAGAAAACCCGAATGTTAAATCATAGTAAATATGGAAATTATTTACATAAAAGTGAGTAGGATCTCTAGTTATAATATAGATTTTTCTAATATGGTGTTTATCTAGGATGCATTACTTGAAATTCAAAGTGATAAAAATGAATCTGATCTCCAAGTATTCTTATTTAACGGACATTCTCTTTATAAACTTCTGATTACAATATTTCAAGAAATAAAATTTTTAAAATCTGAATGTAGTCTTTATATATATTCAATATTTCACTCCTTTTGATCACAGCAATGTAATTATTTGCCACGCTTTCTATACTAATGCTTCTAAGGAGTAATATTAGCTGCAATGTGAATTTTTAAATTAATATAATAATCATCAGACAAGGAGACTCAGCTTCAGTATCCAACGATCAGCAATGATTTGAAAGTTATCATTGTGCCATTTCAAAGCTGTTGTTGTTGTAATTATGGCACTTGCCACGGACAAGCCCCGCCGTCAGGGACAGCCGATTTTAAGCCTGAGGAGGTGCGTCTCTTGTTTCAATAGTAGCGCCAACTAGGGACTTAGCTACATGCACACACGTCACAACCCTTTTTACGGGGCAGACTTCATTCACAGATCGTAATTTAGACCTGAAGCAGAGAACGATCACCTCTGATCCAGTACCCCCAGTGGTATTACTCTCGACATGGAGGAATTTGTGACCACGGCAGATTTAACGCGGGTCAGCCACCAAGCACGCGGGGAATCTTCGGCCGGGGGTTCGAACTCGCAACCAAAGGGAAGCGAATCCAACGCTCTACCAACCAGGCTATCCCGGCCTGCCATTTCAAAGTGATATGCTTCACCTTTCGAGAACGCCTTACTAATATGTATGATGCCTCTTAACAATACTGGGGCAGTTTGAATTTCTGAGTTATTTCTATCCAAAATTTCAAATGCATCACACGAATTGTGAATTTCTGCTAATAACATAAATTAATATATGTGTGTGTGTATGTGGGCTACTACGCCACACTGTTTGATCTACAGCTTCCAAATTTGTCACATGTATTTCTTGGAAGGTTGGAATGTGCACAGGAAAAAAATATATATTTTTGAAATTTTAATTAATTAAAAATTAAGCAAAATTTAGACGTTTTTTAAACATAACTTCATTTTTACCGTAATTTCCAACAGTAGGTCACTTTGTTTCTTTAAAATTCAAACAATTTTCGTTGTTTGAACAAATCGCGTGATTTTTTTCCCATTGTTTAAAGCTAAAATAAAAGGATTCTGAATATGTGTGACATATAAAAGGGAAAAGTTAAAACATCATAAAATTTAGAAACTAAAGGAACCGGAAATTTTCGTTTTTAATAGCGTTATAATTTTATGAGACTCTTCTTCATTAGAAATGTCTATTTACGATTTAAATAGATTTTAAATAAAATAGTTAAGTTAATATGGCTTTAATGTCTACCGATGTGGCTGAATTGCGAACATGAAGATATATTTTAGCTATATATCTGAAATTAAATATAATCATTGCTTTCGTCGAAACCACAGGTCGTCAGACGAGATTAGCCTTTGGAAAAAAAACGCAACAATGGTTTCTTCCGTAATAAAGCTTTCAAATCAGGGCATTCATTTTTATTTGATTTCTTTTGACTGCATTTACCAATTCTTATATAAAACTTTTGAGACTGCAAACCATTTTCATTTATTAAACTAATTTGAAATGTTTAAAATATAGATACATTTTAAATTTAGAATATTTTATGTATGGACTTATTTCAATCATTAAAAAATTTTGAAAGCGTATTAAGTTATGCTCAAATTAATCTGCTTACATTTATGCGTAACATTACTTTTTGTGAAATTAGAAATTCGTCTATTCCTCTTGCTTATAAAAATCTGGATATTTGCATAATAACTAAAAAAAATAAAAATAAAGGAGCTGCAAGCAATGCATAAAGCAAAAAGTATTTTTCGATATAAGAAATATCATTATTTACGGTGAATTTCATATTTCTTTGGCAATCCAAGATTACTACGTCGTTGTTTCATTAAGTCCAGCCCTCCAGTAGCGTATCTGCAGAAAAAAAATGAATCGATTAAGTAGCCAATAAGTTTCTATTTGCCTCCTGTCTAAGAAAATCACCGAATGAATAGAATAGAATGTATTTTATACTTTATCCCCCCCAAACGAAGATCTCAATCCCTTCATTTTCTATCTTTGCATTTTCCTGGGAAATTTTGTGCCATCCATTAATTCCTGCTGTCAACCCTTATATTTCCTGCTTGATTTATTTTATAGAAAAGAGAATGAAAAAAAAATCCCCGTTCCAAATTTTCATCTTTCTAAGATCTTGTCTTGGAAAGGGATATTACTCTTTCTTCCTGATATTTTAATCAAAGATATTTTTTATTGTTCATCTATCTGATCATCCTTCCGTCTTTTGTTCGGGTAATAAATCTGTTTTTGGAATGAATCTGTTTTCCTTGCGTTCTGATTCTTGAGGGAAAAGGATAGATGAGGTGAGGGAATAAATTAGGGATTAGAAAGAAGTCGTGGGATGGGATTTCGAAGTGAAAGTTCGAATGAAAAGGGAAATTATCCCTAGATTTTCTTCTTTCTATGCAAAAATAAAATGTGGAAAAATTTCCTTTTCGATTAAATTTTTTTGTATCATTCATCATAAAACTGCTCCTTTGAATTTATTGAAGAGTTGAGTTTATTAAGGGATTTGGAAACAAAATATTTGATAAATTGATATTTACCGTCCTATTTGAGGATAGCTGAGCTTGAAAATTGGTAATAATATTTTTTTTTGGAATGAATAAGAAATCATTCACGTATTAAAGAGAAAAATATGCTGAAAAATTAGAACTATCTTTATAGAGTGGGGGAATAGGCTAATATTTCGTCCCTAAAACAATAAAAAAGGCCTGAAAGATTATCTAAGTTTGCGTTAATCATTTTTTTTTTCAATCACCAAGTGTGTTAGGAATATAAATCAATTAAAATCTTTCACTGGACGATTATATTTCAACTTATTTAATTTTTATTGAGGGCTTTAAAATACGTCACAAAAAGTCGTTTTTACTAGCAGAAAAATTCTAGCTACAATCTAACTATAGATAAGAACATCTGAAATATTACTGTAGCCGTTTTGGGAACTTATCCCGTTTTCTTAGCTCAAAAATCAGATGCCATTGAGTACTCGCGGTATCAGATTGCTTCAATAAAGGCCAAGCGAAAGTTTTATTTTGAATTGATTAGTTTAAGTTGCTTTTAGGAATTTTTAGTTTAAGGTTCTATTTAAATCATGTGTGTGTCAGTATGTTTCAATTTTTATTGCAAAAATACTCCTAAAACATTTTTAAATGTGGAATACTAACTGGAACATTCATATAAAAAACTATTCGCATTTGATATGTTGCTTTCTGTTGCTACATAGTATTTGACATAGAATAAATGCAATTTTATTTGCGTTTTTTTAAGGGAAAAAAAGTCTCTAGACTTCGAAAAGCGTTGCAAATCCGTGAAAAAGAGTAAGGAATGTGCGTCTTCCCAGATTAAAATAAGATCGCTGAAAAAAAAACTCTATTATATTCAAAAATCACTATTTTATTTTGGGAAGCATTTAAAGTGATAAAAATCAAATATCGAGTTCACGTAAAAGCTATTATTTCAATATTTTTGTTTTTGTAAGAGCATTATGTTACATCATGATAATTGTCTTCATTTTTTGACAGATGATAATTTTTAGAAACGAATTTTCTTCAATAGCTGGAATTTCTTCAATTAATTCCAATTAGGAAGGATTAAAAAAGTTGTCTGATTAATGGAAAAACTAAAAAAACAGGCGCTGGCAGCCATACTCTTGTTCCTCTCTACTGAAGAACGAACTGGGCTCCATTCTGACTCTTCGCATCTTATCGCGATGCATTATAAAAAACTGCGGATCATGTTTTTTTTCTGTTTTTTTAAATCAAAATGGTGCCATCTCTACTTATAATAAAGTTCAGTGAGTGTGTGCGTGTGTGTGTGTGTGTGTGTGTGTGTGCGTGTGTGTGTGTGTGTGTGTGTGTGTGTGTGTGTGTGTGTGTTGAAGATAAACAGGCTAGACCATTCCATCTACAGCTACCAAATTTAGCACGTATATACTTTAAAGGCCAAAAATGTGCACCCCAGAGCGATTTTTTTGAATTTTTAATTAAGTTTAATTAATTAAAAATGGAGCGAAATTGAGATGTTTTTCCGCTATAACTTCCGAACATATTACAGCACAATATTGATCACATCATATTGATTTACATCATATTGAAGTTCAAAAAATAATCTTTACAATGATACTAATGTTTTAACGCACAAATTAAATTTCTATTTTTAATTATTTTTTTAAAAGAAATAATTTAATCCTCTTTTCCAACAATTTTTTTCGCACAAAATAAAGATAAAATTTAAATTTTACGAGCACTTTGCACGTTAATAGAAAAAAAAAAACTTTTATAAACTCGTTGCACGTTAATGGAAAAAAAAAACTTTTATAAACTCGTTGCCATCATATTGAAAAAAGCTCAAATAAAAAAAATAAGGTTTAATATTTTAACTATTTTAAATTCGGAATTGATGGGGAACTCTTTCCCAACGCGGAGCGTCACATTTTCTACCTTTTATAGTACTGTCAAAGGGAGAAACAGAGTATAGCCGCCTTTGGAGACCAGCCGATTTGCCAATATTAATGCTCACTAAAATGTTCAATTGATATTTTATGTAACTTGTTCTCATAATAAGTATTACGGCAAAATATTTTGAAGATTCAAATTTTGATTGTCATATTATTTACTTAATACTTTTATGTAAGCCTTAAGCCGTTCTGTTCATTGTTTTACGCATTTCTCTCTAACTTTCTAATAGCTCCCGTAAAATTCAATTTTAAATTTAAGTGGATACGATGAAACTGTTATTAATATAAAGACGTATTTTAGTGAATCCAAACATGTCTTTAAAAAAAATATGAGAACTGGAAGCAGAGGCGTGAAGTTTTATGTGCACTATGAAATAATTTTCATAATTTATAATATCTCAAAGAATTATTCAACAAAAATTTCGCTTATTCAGAGAAAAATTCTTTTTTTTAAAGGATGAAAACGCAATCAATAATAATATTTTCGGGGGGTTTATATTTCAAAAAATTATGAAGTTTAAATTTTAACGTCCATGTCCTAAGGAATCGAATTCTGAAAAATATTCTTAACATTCCAATTTTTAAATAAATAAAGAAACGTTTCTATCTTCTACGATCAAATCAAATGGAACTATTAAGTTTTAAATACCACAATATTAAACAATCAACATTTTCATAATCTTAGGCCAAACACTCTTGGAAAAAAACCTGGGAGATGATTGACTTCTTTGAGACGGTCAATAAATTGATCTAAAATCTCCCGTGTTTATAGAATAGTGATATTCAGATTTCCATACATTGGCCAGCGTTGGTGATTGATTTAGTTGATCGGAGTGCAAGTCGTCTTATTTAAAATATCAGCATCTAAAGAATATTTTGCTAAATAGGATTCACAGGGCAGAGGATATATTTAAAACTTTAAAATTCGCAATTCATCAGCATTTATTGACTCAATTTATGTAAAATATTGTTAGCAGTTGTATATAATATTGGTATTTTGAAAGATCATAGAAACGCTTCCTTGCATTTACTTTAAAAATAAAATATCGTGTTTCTTATTTATTTCATTTCATGTAGACAAGTGCTGAAAATTACATTTTATATATTTAATTTGGAAAGATTGTTAACTTTTTTTTTTAAATTTTAGCTTATGTCAACTTGATGGCAATGCGTTGATAAAGGTTCATTTTATTTTTTTTTCCCCATTAACGTACAACGTGCTCGTGCAGCTTAAGTTTTATTTTTATTTGGAATGAAATAAATTGCTGAAAAATATGATTAAATTATTTTTTTAAAAACCATTAAAAATAGAAATTTA
>JAPMOR010073861.1:0-39506 GCA_026543865.1 Argiope aurantia | reverse complement strand
ATTTGATTCATTTTGTAAGATCTATAATAGTGGAACCATTAATATTGTGGAGATTCCTTTTTTATTTTCATCTTGTCACTACAAGTGCTTGTAGTTTCTCAAAATTCTGTTTGCGTATATTATTACCCTGTTAATTCTTAATACATAATGCTCTTAGAGAAGCAAATATAACCGTTAGGCAATTTTTGAGATAAATTATTTTAAACTTTTCATGATTTACAAAGAAATATGTAGAGTAAATGTGTCAATGTGAAAGTACTTGACATTTTTAAGCTGAATAATAAATAAATAAAAATATTTTTTAAATATTTTTGATTTACATTTCTTTCAAGAACGGGTAATCGGTAATTTGGAAAAAGCCAGATGTTTTTTTTCTTTTTTTTCTTATGCATAAAACGCAACAAACCTTTCCGATCCATTCAAGGTTACTTGACACACTTATCATATGTAACAACAATTGTACATTTGAATCCTCTGTGAATTTCCTTTTTACCCTAACTTAATCAAACTTAGCTTCTTCAATTCCCACCATACATTTTGATGATATATACAATTCATGAGAAAATGAGTTGACTTGAATCGGATTGATAATAAAACATAGCTCGCTTTCACTCATTTTGTTTAAAAATATTTATATAATCAGTTATTCATGATTCTGCTAAGACGGAAATTCGATATAGCAGTTTTCTGTTCAAAATTTTGATAGATAAATTGCTTCGCTTCGAAATTTAGCTTTATTTTTAATTTACATTTTTTACATCGGAAATTTAATACAGAAAATGATGAAAGAACGTAATTTTCAGATTCAAAGTTTTGTTATCATTACATATTTTAGAAAAAAAAATAATGAAATGTGAATATTGTAAAAATAAGAAAATATGCTTTAAATCATTCTTATTATATGATACGCAATGGGCATCTCATACTTATAACCACTATGGGTATCAATTTCTACCAAATCAAAGTATATTACAATTAACCGTTTACTTATATATATGAATGACCATCGGTAATTATACATTATCTTATTATTGCATTTACCATATCATGTCATAAATATATGATATGGTAAATGCAATGAGCATATGATAATGTATTATTACCGGTGATCATTCATAATTACCTGTAAGTGGTGATTATGAAAAAAAGTACCTGTAATTATGCATAATCACAAGTTTAAACACAGTTACCGTGGCATATGTATACTTAAGATTATTTTAAATTATTGTTACTTAATTCCAAATCGTTTTTATTTATTTATTTTTAATTAATACTAATTCGTCGCTCTCTGAAACAGATTTCTTTAAAAAGACATTTTGAACATCATACATTCTTGCCCTATTTTAACGAATTATTATTACATAAAGCTATATTAATTTACTGCAAAATAGAAAAAAAAATTAAAAAATGAAAGTTTTCTCCCCAAATTTCATAAAAATGAGCAATAATTATAAAAACATGAGATATTCTAAAATGCTCATATCACTTAAAATATACAATTCAAACCATTAAGAAGAAATAAGGGAAACATTAATTTTGAAGAATTGAAACATTTAAAAAAAATGACATGAAGAAAAAATAAAATTGACGCTGAATTTCTAGCTTTCTTAAGTTTAGAATAAAAATTAGTTTCATCTATTATTCAAACCTTTTACCAGCACTAATCCAAGTATTATAAATGAAAAAATAAATAAAATAAGAGCATCATGTTTTCATTTGAATCAGGATTTCTCATTTTTAATAATTTTGCATATTTACAAAAATTCAACTTAAAGAATTCCAGATGTACCATTTTATTTTGTTTTCTCAATAGCTCATGTGAATTTATTCAAACCAGAATTCATCGTTGTGTTTGCATGGAAAAATTATTAAATTTTCCATTTCAAGTGTCTTTTTCCTTTTTCCATGGTATTAATAAAACAAAATATTCTTTAAAATCTAATGTAAAAATTCTGTAGATGAAGTTTAACCAAAAGCACATTCTATATGATTACACAATTTTTTTTTTCTAAAAAGGTTTCTACATAATTGTAATTTTTATTTTTCAAAAACAATCATCTGGTATTCAGAATGTAATAAACCTGGAAATATTTTAAATATGTCCGGCGAAAATAATGCTTCCATTTTTCTAAGATTACTTACAAAATTCTTTTCTATGAAAGTGGATACGAGATTACTCATTCTTAGAATCGCTACAATAATATCTTGAGACTTTGGAATAATCAAATTAAGTTATTTTTCAGTCTCATAACTTCAAGCATTTTTCGAAATTCTAGTTCACATCAATTGTCTAATTCTATGTTCTAGTTTTATTTTTGGAAAGAATTGAGTTTTTTTAGACATCAGTTTTTATTTTACTTAATTAATTTTGTTTTCAAATTATTTCAACTGTTGAAATTTGTACGGCTGTAATTCATATCATTCACTATTCATCGTTTTCTTAATTCAAAATGTTAGTAATTCCTTATATTATGCATTTATTTATCTTATTAAGTAATGTTTCATTGTATAATCAGAGA
Source organism: Argiope aurantia (assembly GCA_026543865.1). Classification (NCBI taxonomy): domain Eukaryota; kingdom Metazoa; phylum Arthropoda; class Arachnida; order Araneae; family Araneidae; genus Argiope; species Argiope aurantia. The sequence goes on along the minus strand of JAPMOR010073861.1, from coordinate 36,987 downwards.
TTGTAAAAATAATTATGTAAATACGTTATATTGATGTTTGAAAATCAGCTACATATGATGCCTAAAATTCATTTTAAAATCATTATCGGAATCTCAAATAAAATTCTATCGTTTTGATATTTCTACATGCCAAAGTAAATTATTTGTTATATAGGTGAGAAGTTAACGTCAAAATTGCAACACATCTTCTAAAATGTAGTTTGTAATCCATATCGATTAATTGATTCTATTGGATTTCTATTTGAAAATTCTAAGTACGTTTCAATTATAATGATACTTTAGCATCAATGCACTTAGCACTTAGCATCAATGCTAAGTGATTTTAAAGTTATAGCATATTTTGAAATTCAAATAATTTTTGCACTAAATTTTCTCTTAATGATTTTAATGTTTTAATTCTTTTGAGTTATCAAAATTATGTGCTTCAAGATTAATTAAAGAGCTCATTCGTAATTTTTCAGAATTAATTAAAAATTGCTATTTGAATAAAATAGTATGTAATAATTTTCATTTTCATTTGACAATGAAAAAATATATTTTGTTTTTCGTAAATAAAAAAAGAACAAACTTTACTGTCCTTAGTTCACGATTTTTTCTTAGATTTTGAGGTTCAAAATTTTAAATTGCGGATTTTAAAGAGTGGATTTCAATGCAAAACGAGCAAATCTAACAAAAAGTTTTAAATGAAAAAATAACTTTTAATAATTGCAGCATTCTATTTTATTATTATATTTAAATTTATGGTAGATTTTCAATGCATGTACCTCCGTGCTTCTCAGTATATATGCACCATATTTTGAATATTATTTATAAAAACTATCGCTCTATAAAACTACATTCTGTGCATTCATTAATAATAACATTCTTTATTCATAATCATCTAATAAAGAATTAACGCGACTTTAAAAATTTATGATGTTTTCTTTTAAATAATTTAATTAAAATCTTCAAATTTATCAAACTTAAAAAATTACCATTGAAAATTAAGGACAATTGTCACAAAAATATGTTATTTTGTTAACTACCACTTTTATAAACATATTCTTTAATTTCATTTAAAAAAAATATTCTTTATTTATAATCATCTAAAAAGAATTCTTGCTCTTTCCAAAATTTATAATAATCTTTAAAATAATTTACTTAAAACCTTAGAAATATTTTTTTAAAAATATTTAAAAAATGTCATTAAAAATTAAAGACAATTGTCACTAAAATATGTCATTTTGTAAACCACCAGTTTAATTGTCAATGCATAATCCGAGACGAATATTTATTTATTACTGGCAGCCTGTGTATAATTTACTACTTTCCAAGGTACTCTACACCATCTACAGAGGATTACTTATCTAATTAACGTGTTTACTATAGCGTAGATTTGCAGAAGTCTCGTGCCTTGAAAAGGAAAGAATTAGCTTTGGAAATAACTACGGAACAGCGCAGCTGCTGTTGTTCTTCTATGCTTTATAAAAGGTAGTTTGGATTTATACGCGATGCAGGGAACGAAAATTAAAATGCAAGTACTTCCCATTTTCTCGTTAGTCCCCAGCTAATGCGTTTTCCTTTCGCACTTTAACTACAAAGGAAATTTAAATTTAGTTCAAGCAGTTGCAGCGACGAGATGTAACGAAACGGTGAATATTGTTTTCCGAATTTCAAACAGTTAGCTTCCGTTGCTTTGCATCTTTAAGCTACTCTGTGCATTATTAGTGGTATTTACTTCAGTCATTCGCAGTGCCTTCGAGTCTCTCCTTTTTCGGTAATTATGTATTTAAATTACGCAATTCCTCTGAGATGCACGGTTATTTGAATTCTATTACTCACATTTCCATTCTTCAAAAAAGGGCTTTGTTAGTGTATCGATATACAGAATAATGAAGTTTTAATTTTTTTCTGTTATATTTATCGATTCCCAACATCTTTTAAAATTAAATATTAAAGATTGTGTTTAATTTCATACATATACATTGCATTTAGTTTTACATATAAGATTTCTCTTAAATTAAAGTTGTATGAATTCGAAACACGTATAATTGAATTGTTTTTGCATTTCACAAATAATTTAAGTACAATATATGCAGCCCAACCTAATTATCAAGGTTTAATATACAAATAAATAAAGGTTTGCCTTTTTTTACTGGGTTTATTGAGAATGACTGAATTTCTCTCTTGAGAAATATATATAATAATCGTATATGATTTTGAATATTAGAAAAAACCTTTCTAGAGGGGTCTTTAAAAGATAAAAAGGTTTAAATTTTGATTATGTTGATGTAAATATAAAAAAAAAATACCCCATCTAATTCTCAAGTTTTGATAGACATAAATACCTTTATTGCTTATTGGTTTTATTGAAAATGAGTGAATTTGTCTTAAAAAATATATACAATAATTGCATATGGTTTTGAATATAGAGAAAACGTTTCCATAGGATTTTTGAAAGACAGAATGGTTAAGTTCTGGCATCATTAATATTTAACATTATTAATGATGATATATCACTATTGTAATATAACATTTTTTTTCCTGCATTTAAATTTAAATTTGTTCAATGCACTCTGAATATTGAAATAATTAATTGAATCCAATTTAGTTCTGTTTCAAAGGGATTATAATAGCAGTTTGAATGTATATTTTGCATATATCATTCATTATATTATCGTTGAGAAATAATCTATATGTCTTAAAATTAATATATTAATATAAGAAGGGTTAAATATTCTGCATATATAAACATTTGGGCATTATCCATTTATATGCGTTTCATTTACTTTAATCTTATTTATTATGCATTTCTGTTAATACTGTATACTTTCATAGAAAAATTATAAGAATTATACTGTATACTTTCAAAAGGATTGCAAACATTAGATCCTAGAAACAAGCGAAATATTGTTGGTATTCATATGTAGCATATGTTTTAGGATTTATTGTTAATGGTATTGATTAGATTTATTAAAGTATGTTTATATTACGCTGCCTTTAAAAAAACATTTGATAACAGGGAATAGAATACAATAAGGGGTTGACTTCTTTTGGTTTTGATTCTCAAGAAATCTGTATAATGTTTTAATTTATTTGAATGTATCAAAGGTTTTCTTTAAATGATAAAACTTCGATATAAAGAAGAAAATAATTATCCTTATGATTGTCTCATTTTAGCTTTAAATTAGAGTTATGATCATAAATTAATTATTATGGAATTTAATTATGGAGTTATAATATTACATTTATTATGATGTTATTATAATATTAATTATTATGATGTTATTATAATATTAATTATTATGATATTATTTTATTAATTATTATGATATTTTCATGTTATTATATTAATCAGTTATAATATTAATGGCATTAAATGTAATAAATTAAATTATATAATACTACTTCGTTATTTATTAATTATTTTTATATATAATTGGATTGATATTTTTTTAGTAATTTAAAGAAAAATATCTGATTTCATATAACCGTATGAATGATTTCCATTGATGACAAAATATTTTATTTAATTATTCCTCTTGTTTTTAGAATTATATTTCAATTAACGTGAATGTCTAAAAAGTTTCAGTACAATGGATAAAGTGATTATTGGTTTCCGTGAATTTGTACAAAAAAATACATAGTTGAAAGAAGAATTGGTTAATATTACACTTAATTTTAGGTTTAAAAGTAGTTAAATTTCATCATTTGTTTAGAAAATGAGGAATCGCATGCAAAATTTTATCTTTATTTATACACAATCTAATGCTTTAAAATTACAGAAACCGAAACAAATATATGATCATCACTAATCTTTATAATTCTAAACAATGTTGTAAATATTAAGTCATATTTTGAGAAGAAACTCATATAAACATACTTAGACACTGAAAATTTAGTAATTATAAAAGAAATTAAAACATAAATAATAATCAAATTTTTCAGAATAGAAATACTTATTTATTTAAGAAATGAAGAACAGTTTGTAATAAAAATTAGATGGAAAAAATCTTTGGAATCTAAGTGCATATTTGACTATCATAATTGAATTTATGTGTTAAGGAATTAAATATGGCAATCCATTGTTTAAACTTCATAAACGAATTTTTTCAATCTAATTTCTTATTTAAACAAGATTTTTTTTATTTAATTGACTCCTTTGATTAAAATCAATGGGATTTCTTCTAAATTTATAAAACTGAAATATCTTTTCGTAAACTAAGTAATAGATTTTAGAAAAGGTTCAAGTAATCTGATATTTTGATTTATAGATCCTTACTTGTTATAAGAATTTTCAATGTTGTTAAGCGGAATAAATATTATTAAAAACTTTCAGTTTGAGTAAATCAAAATCTCATTAAAGCTAAATTTTAAATCGAGGTAGCTTAAGAAATTAAAGGATTTATCAAAATTTATACAATATGATTGGACAATATAATAAATAAATAAATATAAATTTTACTCAAACTAAAATGAATTGAAGAGGTCCCTCTATTACTCCAAACGATTACATTTTTTACTGCTTATTAATAAAAAATGTATTGGAAAAAAATTCATCGGTAATGTATCATTTAATTCATTCATTCTAATAACTTTTAAACTGAAAATTAAAATTAATTTTTAAGTACAAATGTAGCATTTAAGAATAGCATATAAGGTTTTTAATAATGATGATCATTGAAGAATATAATTTCTTCATACATGTAATCATGAACGAAATTGCCCAGTGACTATTACTCGACATGGGACTGATGGATTCCAAATTCGAAACCTGATTCGAACAACGGACTGCAATTTATGCGAATTTGATACAGCCTTGTCTCGACTGTGTGAGCCAAAAGTCTTCCCATTGGTTTCGTTCGGAATCCTGAATAGTGGAAGCCTGCTCCGATGCACTAATATAACTTAAGTGGGGCATCAGAGCGGTTAACTTATATAAATAAGCGTAACGTGTATCAGCAGAGTTTGTTGTGATTTCAATTTACGATATGATTTTGTGCATTATAAAAGGAATTCTCAAGAATTAATAATTCAATATTCTGATTTGTGTGTACCTATCCGCTTTCTGCTTTTTAGCCATTGCGTTGAAAGAACATTAAAAATATAAAATATAATCAAATACAAAATATAATCAAAAATGCAAAATATAAACATGCTTCACAAATCATGTGCCCCGTGTTCTTTAATTCTTTGTTCTATTGAAATATGTTAAGGAACTAGCCAGATGTAACTTTTTTTTGTATTAAAGAGTTCTTGAAAAGATGCTCTTTTGAATACTTAAATAAGTGACACCGTTCTAACATCCTTAATTCATATTGTTTTTTTTAAATGCAATAGCTTATAAAGAACCATTTTTTCAGAAAGTTTCCTGTAACACTGGAGACTTATAAATATAAACCCCCCCCTTTGGCAGGATATGTGTCTTTGTCCACATTTATTATTTTTTTATATTTAAAATGTTGAGTAAACTTCTGAAATTTCTATGTATCGATTAAACTATTCATTTCTTAGTGTTTATTAATATGAATTTTTTTTATCTATCATAAAAATGTAAATATTTTTGAAAAATGCATATTAAGGTTAAAGGACGCATTTAAAAATTTAAATTCTTATCACTATTTTTTTTTTTTGTTTCTTCTTAAGGATAAAAGAAAAAATTAGTTAGCTAAATGCTGAACAATTTAAAATTTTCTCAAAATCAAAATTTCAATTTCAAACTTTATATTTATATGATATTTTTTCTGAATCTCTTAAGAGTAAAAAATATCTTCCAAAGACAAAATAAACTTCTTGGAATAATTTTTTTTGAAAATTTCATATTAATTCTAAATAACTAATGATCATTTGATATTTTTTCATTTCCCAAAGGCGGCTTTCAAAAATGTTATTAAAACAAATGATTTTTACACTGCTTAATTTACACTACTTAATTTTTAATTATGCAAATATTACGGGTTAAGGTAATATATAATATTATATATTTCCTCAATAATATTATATATTATAGAAAGTGTTTTTATATATTATTAGTATAATAAATTTGTTATGAGTAACAGTCATTGAGCAATTTCGCTTTGGAATTTTTCCCCTGTGCTTTAAAATTTAATTTTTTAAACAGGAAATATTCAAATGCAAGCTTCTGAACTGATACCTTTTCTGTAAAAAAACTTTACTTTATTGATTTATTTCAGAGTTGTTAGAGAATATGATAGCGAATATTATATATGAAAATTCATTATAAAATTAATAGCAATAATTGACAATGATACTAAAGCATAAACTGAAATTCGTTACGTCTAGTCCTAAGTGTTTCAACCCTGAAACTATTAAGCGAACTCTCAGATTTCAATGTACTGAGATTAGTATGCAAGACACGGTTTACATTTAGATGAGATTTGAGTTTTGTTTACTCTACTTAATCTTAAAAAAAAAAAAAACACTGCATTCTCCACTTTTATATTTTTTCAAATCAAGATCAAATTGCACTTTAGTAATTCCAATTAAATTAGGTTTCTACTTTAATAAATATAATTATCCTCAATAAAACTCATTGGAAAAAATGTGTCATATTAAATTATCGAATATCTGGAAAAACTTGCAATTTTATTTATTATAAATAGGAAATAAAATACTGAAATGAGACAAGGCAATGGAGTAGGCGACGGTAATTAAAAGTAATATTTTTAGTTTAAATCTTAAATCTAATAAAAACTTTAAAAAATTAAACACATTTTATGTATTTTTACTATAAATGAATAAAATATATTAAAATTGTTATATTTTAATATCCAATAGACAGAATATATATTTGAGCTACAGAATTATCTTATTTATATGAAATATGATATTATTGAGGTATACTTATAACTAAAGGGTGCTTTGAAAAATCGTCTTTGGATTTATTGTCTCTTAATTCTAGAAATTTTGGAGCAACGATTACATTTGAATTAAACCAAAAAGAGAGATTCTTTATTAATATTTATATAACATGAATTTTCTAAATGTTACGAAAAATCTAATTGTGTTACATAGTTAACAATTTTCCAAATGTTATGAGAATATTATTCAGTTACGGATTTTACCTATATACTTTACTGCATATTCATTTTCTTATTACTATTTAATTACAACAAATAAATATTCATTTTTAATGTAATTTGATGGCATGCTAGTTAAACATTTGTTTATCTCAACTTTTCTGCAATTATTTATTCAGAATTAGAATTTGAAGCATTAAATTAGTTCTTGTTAATGTATTCAAGCAGAAACAAATGTAAATTATTTTAAATACAAAGTACTGATGAATATTGTTAAAATACAAAGTACTGATGAATATTATTAGATTTTAGCACTATTTTCAAGTAAACTAAAAGGAAAATCTGCCTTTTACAAATATTTAAAAGCATATTGGAAAAGCAGTAAAACTAAATTTTATTGATAGGTTAATACTAAGTGTTGAATTTTTAACGTATTTCCTTTGATACCATAGAGTAATGGAGTGATTACGATACACTTTATTCAATAATTTTCAAAATACTTAATAGTTTATTTTTCATATAATTTAAATGTATGATTTTTCTAAGTAATTTATTTTTGATATTAAGTCCATACAGAAATTCAATTATAAATTTATATGCCATAATATTTTGAAAAAAACTAATTCTGAATATCGGATATTTTAAAAACATAATTTTCCCAGCATTTCTGATAGATGCCTTGCAGATAAATTGCAAACAAAAGCAATTATGATATTATCACTATTTTTACATACAACTCCTCCGTAATTATTTAATTGAAAATATAAAGCTTAATAAAGTTTTTTTTTTGTAATTTCATTCATAAATAAATCCATAAATTCATAAAGTTATAAATAAATAAATATTTATAACGTATATATTTATAATTTGCTTTGCATGAAAATTTATAACTTATTTTTTAACACCAGTATTGTATATGTAATGTTATTTTCAGTCAAAACTCATTTCACACTTCCTTCTACTTTTACATCGTACCCATTCTTAAAAAATCGATATTAATATCGATACAGGTATCATGTTCAAAAATAAAATAGTTTGGGAACTGCCATCATCTGGCGCCATAATTCTTCGAATAAGTGCCTCAATAATAAAAAAGAAGAACGTCGCCTAAAAGCGCCATCATTCCTCAGAAAACGGAAAAGTCGTGTTAAAGATGATGATGACTTAATAGATGTTTATTTAAAAGGTATGATGGATTGAGGAGAATTCACAATATTGCAGAGAATACTAAAGATGATATACAGTATCAAAATTCTAATGTTTTATCTCCTTTTGAGAGTGGTATACTTTCAAAAAAAATCACACAACATTTTATAAAAGACTGTATTTCTCTCAAAGAATTCTGAATTTTTTTTCCTACTAGAAGAATTGTTGGGGTGAATGAGACATTTCTTTGGCTATAAGATTAATGAATTTCGGTATGATTAATTGAAATCGTTTCGGCAGAGAAAGGTGATCCAAAATATTCCAAAGCAAGAATGAAAAAGTAACACTAATAACTTTTTCTGTTCTTATGTTTGTTCTTATCATATTTAGTCCTAGATATTTAAAGAAAAGATATAAAAAACTAACTAAAGATAATTACGGAGAAAATGCATTGTTAAAACTGTATTATCACTTAATTAAACTGAGAATATTAAATTTTGTATTTCTCCCAATTATCAGTAAATTGTTTTCATAAAAATCCAATACCCATTTTCCTAGATGTCATTGGTTATAATATGTTTTTTGGCACAAGATCCAATTCGGGACAAGCTTTGCCATTCATAAGGTTTTATTTTTTAAACCTCCAAGAGTAAAAATAGATCAAACTAGAACATAGATTTATTACTCTAACTGTAAAATGTCTGAAGATAAAAAAGATCCGCGATTTATCACGGTTAGGGACGGGGATAAAAGAGTCTAAATATTCAAATACTATGAGAAAACGGCTTTTAAAAATTTAGAAAGTTTTGGGTTAGGTTTTCACATATTTAAAATAAATGAGTAAGATTGAGTCAAACGATAAGACATAAAAATCGGACACTGCGTCAGAAAATGGGCAATGGAGATTGCAAAACCACATTATGTTAGTGGTTTTGCTTTATTTTTTCTTATTTACATTTCAATATAATATTTTAAGATAATAAAGCGTTTATATAAATATCATAATTATTTTATTACATATTTTGTAACAGTCTAAACATATTAATAATATATATACATGTATAAGTTTGCATTGTATATATATACCATATACATATTTATATAATAATCATATATACATGTTTCAATGCAAAAGTAGCAAAAGAATTTTAGTTTATTGAACTAACCGTGTTCAAATAAATGTAAATTATATGATCAATATGAAACGCATTCTCATGATTAATATTACTAAAAAAAGCAAGAGTCTGAATCTCACAATAATTGTAGAATTATCTCTGGAAACAATTCACATACTACTCAAGTTAATTTTATCTTTCTCTGAATATATAATTAATTGCAAAGAACACTGGATGATCGAATTTTGCTTCTGTGTATGCGGATGTTATTGGTGCAATTGCAGCCTCCAATGATCTCCAAGTTTATTTTGATCTCCATTTGCGATTATGGGCTCGCCTCAAGATAGAACACATTTTAAGAAATTCTGCTTTTACTTTTCATAGAATTATTTTATGTGTCAAATTCAGCAAGCATTTAGATGCCTCAAATTCATCTTCTCTTGCAATAAAATGTTGCTCCAAATATCTGCCCTTTAAAGATTACAATAAGAACGACAGTATGTGATGAAATTTTCTATTTTCAATTTCATGAGGTTTTAGATGAAATTTCAGTTTCTACAGAGCAAAAAATTATGAAAGATTCAAATTTATTCCATATTGTGAATTCTGTTTTCAGTTATGATAATCATAATTAATAAGCTTCCGTTAAATGAAGATGATATTTCAGATGTCTGATTATGTATTACATTCATCCTTGAACATTCCAGTGGCAGAAATTACAAGCCCTTTTAACTGTAACTATCCTTGAGTATCTTCATACACCTTTAAGATGTTGGGATCGATCAGCCCTCATTTCAAGCTTTTGTAAAACGATGTTGTGATATATTAATACTCAAAATACTGTCCCCACCAAGGGAATGAGTCTGACGTGAGTCTTACAGTAGCTAATATGGTTAAATATATTTTTTTTCAAAAAATTCTTATTTTTAAAAAATGACAAGAATTAATAATAATTTTGAAATCAATCAAGTATTTACAAGTTGTTTAGTTTTTAACTAAGATTTGCATGTGTTATAATGATTATTGTGTATTATTTAACAGTTATAGAGGTTTTTAGGGCATAATCGCATTGAATTCCGAGCGATTCATACAATATAACAGGAGCACGTGTCTTACTTATTTATATTTAAAGCACAGAAAAACCTGTGTACAAAAAAATTTAACTTAAGGATACAAAATGCCTTTACTAAACTCGCTGGAGATATTTGCTCAACTTCACTCAACTCAATTGACTGAGTTTGGCATCATGTTTTGGCTTTTTATATGTTTTGTGATAGATCTATGAATCTTCTCTAATTGTGAAGTACTTTCGCTCCTCAGCTAGATAACATCCAAATACTCAATTATTTTTTCACCAAAATTCTCAATGCAAAATCGCTGATTTTTTTTAAGGCTGGGAGCCATTGACCTGTTTTCTAGGCAGCATTCATCAGAATTATTTCCCTTAAATAAAATTGTGTAGCTTTTGATTATTTATAGTATATATATCGTTATTTTTTAAAAATTGTATTAATATAAGCGTGCAATTTAAAATAAATAACTTTTAAGTATTAAAATTTCAACATCAAAACTTTGGCTTCATACATATGGGTTCAAGCCAAGCGATTCGAGAAATCATCATCCCTAATGAAAGAGATAAAATCGTTGTTCAAAACTGAGATTTAACTATTCATTAATCACATCATTTCATCTTATTTCTTACTGTTCTTTTAAAGGGCACTACTACTTGAACCACCATAATAATTGCCCTAAAAGTATTGCAGTTATTAATGATAAGGAATAATACATTCAGATAACTAGCATTATGAGGACCGAATCCTGATTAAATATATCGACGGATTTTTTATTGGTATTATATAAATATGAATATAATCATAAATTCATTTAGTTTTCCAAAAGTGTCTTTGTTATGTTTTATCGCGTTATATCAATTTCATATCTTACGAGGATAAACATTTATTATAGTACAGAAATTAGTTTAAAAGTTATTAACAAAACTATTTTAAGTTATTTGCCAATAACTTACGTTCTTGTCAATACATTAAGATAATTTCTTAACAGAATGACTCAAAAATTTATGAAGTGTTGTCGCATTTACCTGTTTTTATGAATTTTTATTTTTTATAAAATATAGCATTTTGATACACTGTTAATTTTACTTTAACTAAAAATTGATTCAATATCTAAAATGGCTAGATACCTGGATTGACAAAAATTTCTACTAGAGTTAGAAAGTAAATTTCATATATTAAAAAAATTGCAAGACACTATGATCATATCAATTAATAAAATATGGTCATATTTGAAAAAATTCCTGCAAAATTTTAACTGCAATATTATGAAGCCAATTCATATTGTTTTTCCGTCCAATAATTTTTAAAAACTATCCGATATTTTTGAATTTCTTGTTATTATTATTTGCCATAACATTTTAGTCAAAAACGGTTCAGAATATTTACTACTGGAAAATTACTCAGTGTTCAGAAGAAAAAAAAAAATCTTAAGAATTTAAAATGTATTCAATTCATTTTATTTGTTTGGTATTTCCAATTAATTTATTTATAAAAAATTTATTCTCCGAATTTTTAATTAATCAATTTTAATAGAAAATTCAAAGATTTCATTAAAAAAATCTAAATTCAGTTTCTTGCCTTTAATGTCAGTTTTTGTTTAATGTAGTCGACACTAACAATAAATTTTTGGAAGTAATACAAAGTATATGTTTCTTTCAAAATCGTAATTTAAATTCTTATGAAAACAAGCATATAATTTCTAATCCGTATTAGTAATTTATTTTATATTGGAGTTGTATTTAAAAAATATTTTTTTGTATTATAAATTATAAATAATTTTATTAAAAAAACAATTTTTACATTTTTTTTTTTACTAAATAACATCTTATACTAGAATTATGATTTACTGTATATTTAACATTGAAATTTTTTCTTATATGATATAGCTGTTTCTTATTCACTTTATTTGAAAGGATATTTGTTAAAAATCGGTTTCTGTTTATAAACGTAAACATAACAATGACAGAATATAATTTACAATTTGCAAATAACAAAAAATTCAGAATATCTACTTCAGAATTTATGCATGAAATAAATTGAAACTTTAATGAATGTATTGAAATCTTTATCTGACTGTGATTTTGATATGCAACAATATCAAAAAGTATTAAATACTAAAACATTTTAAACTGATTAGTTGTACTTTTATTAATTAAACATAAAAAAAAAAAGATCTGTATTCGCAAAAAATTTAACTCATGATTTTCTTAGTTATAATCATTGCATAAGAAATCTGTTCAATAACTTTTCATCATAATTATTTTATTTTCTTTAAAACAAATGAGGAAAAAAAAATATTTATTTTTTTTTACATTCGAAATCGATAAATATGTCTGCATCTAGAAAGAAACTGATAATTTCGTAAAGCCGATTTCTTCTAATTTCACCTTTCCATGCCATGGAATTATCGAGTCATTGGATGTTATAGAATCCAAAACAAGCCAAGAAAGGAATAAAAGAAACAGTAGAAATATAAACTTTCCTGGACAGTTATTACTTTGCACTCTTTTCAGTCGTTGGACAAATATTGGATTTTTTCCACTGTATCATGAACGCTTTTTTTGACAGCTGGAAGATATTTCTCTTCTTTATCTTGATCTTTACAGAAACTTTTCACTTTAATACTTCCCGAAAGATGTCCGAATGAAATTTGCCAGTTTTATAAGAATAGTGATATGCTATCTTGCTTAAACAATAAGCTGCAAGTAATTCACAGTTATCCTGTGTGTTATTTTGACCAACAGTAGGATTAATAAGAAATATATTGATTACTGAAATGCTGCAAAATTTTTTCCCTCTACTGTAAACAATTGTTTTTCTTTTTTTGATTGCAGAAAAATACAGGAAAGGCTTAAATAATTTGAAAACGTAACATTATTTCATAATTTTAGTAAAAGATGATTCATATGGGATCTGTTTTGGTATTCCCAACAATTATTTATTCAATAAGACATTTAGATACTTTTTGTGATTTCATTATTAGTTATTCAAAAAATATCTGATTTTTTTTGTATCACACATGAAATTAGTATAAAACTACATCATTTTGTATCATCTATAGACTTAAATAGAAAATTCTAGCCTACAATATAAAATACATATTCTATTCGAAAGTTATGAATTCATGTCAAAAATAAAAGTGTGGAAGATTACAAATCGTTTCTTTCAGGAAAATTGAGAAAAAAAATAATAATGAATAACTTCTTGCCAATTTCTTTTTGAAATATGAACAATAATTAACAGTCTCCCTGACTTCAACTTCTCAATCTTTTCAACGTTCAATGTTCAACTTCTATCTTTTATTTATAGGGAAAACTGTTGCTGATAAGAAACAAAGAAAATAACAAAATTTAAAGCACAATTGCACAAAATCTTCTACAAATTGTAGTTCTGAACTTCAATTTAATGAAACTACAATAAATACATAACTACAATAAATATAACTACAATAAATATGAAACAATAAATATAACTACAATAAATATGAAACAATAAATATAACTACAATAAATATGAAACAATAAATATAACTACAATAAATATGAAAAAAAGACATTAAAGATTATTCTAAGCATTTGAAAATATTTTAATTTAAAATTGTAATTGGATTTATATTGGAAAAAAGAAAGGAACTGAAGTTTAATTAACGAAGAGATTAGCAGATGTTTATCAGATACAAATGTTTCATACAAAAAAAAATCTTTTTTACTCATTACCCATACTTGAACATCTTATTGTAATGAGATTATAGTTTTATATCTTAAAAACTCTTTTATCAGAAGAGTTTTATAATCAATAAAGTAGCCTTATAAGGCAAAAAAAAAATAATTTTTTTACTCAGATAGCTAGCATATTTTATGCCTTGAATATTGAAAATCTCATGCAATAGTGTTATATATTTATGGTGATCAGTTACAGAGTAAGACAATCGAATTCTATGTTAAAATATCCTGAGATATCTTGCTGAAATTAAATGCATTTTTCAGTGATTGCACTGAATAATTTCTACAAAGAATGAATTTCTAGATATTGAGCAGCAAATATTCTGAATACAAAATTCAAATTATTCTGTAAATACTAAAATTTTTAAAACCAGACAGTTGTTTTCTTTAGACCAATAACCCCTAATTCAAGAGAATATGAAAAGCTTACTCATTGAGTATAATACTCTTGACCATTTTCAAGAAAGCTGTCCTGTATACTCTTCGAAGATTTTGTGCTATGGATTATAAAATCTCATAATTTTAATATAATTATCATATTTACGGGATACCCGAGTATAATTTAGTGTAATGCATTCTTATTTATATATTGTTATAATTTGTAATATTGTTTCTTCATGCAGTATTTTCTACTAAAGAAGAAGTTTTATACACAGCACTAATGTGTGATGAATGGATGGTGAGTTAATGACCCTCAGCCTAATTGATAAATCTGGTCATCATGGGAATTTTGCGACATAACCGAATCCATAAATTGTAATATAAATTCCAGAAATTACAAGAAAGAAATTTGGCAATGTCTCCATTAGGACTCAAGTTATGTTCTAGAAGATTCCATGAATCGCCACAAAAACTTTACAAATCTGATAGCCAAAAGTTTGAGTCAGCCAGTCGTGAGTTGATAATTAAGTTCAGCTCCTGCAAATACTGAGTTAGTGGAAAGAAGCAGATGAATCGGGAAACGAAGTTGATGGATGTCTATTTTCTGAGAGTTCTTCCTTAACGGTTTATCGTGATATGATTGTTTTTTCTTGATATACTAATTATGCACTGAGTTCTAAAACAAATACTTTAATTGAGTACTTTGCAGATGGGTTTTATTACTGTGTTTTCGTATAGAAATAAGCGTTATTACTTTTTCCTGAGCTTGTTGGACTATTTTATACTAGAATCTGCCTCAAGGAGTTTAAATTATGTTATGTAACAATATATTTACCTTCCGTGAAAAAAAAAGTCATTTTGCAATTGATTTTCTGGATTACACTGAATGGAAGATTTCCTTCTGAAATATAAACGGCACTCAAGTTCACCCTTCAGCACACGCACCCAAAATTTGAATATTAACAAACGCGCGGGTCATTTTAGCCACAGATATTATTATCTGTTTCTATAAAAATAAAATATATTCAGAGTATGAATGAATATATGAGAATCAGAATACTAATATTGTCCATATAAATAAATATTCATGCTTAGGACAAAATTTTGATTTATATAAAGCTAACCAAATATCATTATTTTTCGTAAGTATTCATTTCTTTCCCCCGATTTCATTCATATAAAATACATTATTTTTAAAGTAGTTTGTATTTTGTGTATAAAAATATTGAACGAATAGGAAAATATATATATATATATATATATTATGCATAGTCTACTTTTTTCTTCTTTTTTTAGAAAAAAGCCGCTTAAGCTTACATATTTGAAACTTCATAACTTTTATGTTTAATTTCTTATAACATACTCGAAAAAAAAAGACTTTATCGTTCCTCATTGAGATTAAAATGAATTTTTAATATAAATTTCATGATAAGTTATTCATATTATAAGAGAATGCATGTAACATAAGGATTCTCGTCTCCTTTCACGTGTAGGAGAAAAGTTTCAATAGAATTTTTTAGATTATTCAGAATTTGCATTTTTTTCCGATTCTTTATCATGATCACTTTCCAAACTTTCATCAATATCTCACGAATCTGAGCTATCATCTGACCTTTTCACTACTAGTAGAGGCACTTGTGAGAAGATCTATGAATCTGTTTTGCTCACGTTCGTACTCTGCCATAGCCATAACATTTAAAGATTCATAAATGTTACCACATGCAGGGGTCAATTTGTACCCAATTCTCCGGTAAAACGTAAGATACATTTCATTATTGAATCTTGATGTTTTAATCTTCATTTAGATCCTCTGTGCAGATACAAAACGTAAGATACATAAGCTTTTCTGAACTTCATAGTAAGAATGGAATCACAAAATCCATATTATGTGTATGCTAAAGTCCATATTATGTGTCAGCATACACATAACAATAATTATCAATCATTGTAAGAGCTACATCATAGTTGATATTTAGAGAAAATACAAACAAACTCTTCACATCATCTAGGACAGCTCTGATAACATAAATATAAACGCAATTGTCGGGAATGCATGAGAGAAAGTTACATTGCACGACTTCTCACACGAAGGTCAATTGTTTCGAAACACCCATGTATGAATTGAAACGTCAATGAAACCATTGTGCGAAATACATCGCAAAATAGCTTCTGTGAGCTATCAACTTCCTAATGTAAATCACTCCATATGTTAAATTTGCCTATTACTTGCAATGGCAATACCCGAATTCTTTTCGCTTCATATTTTGAACGTCAAAAAATCTCTGTTCTGTACTGTTTAGTCTTAATTTTTATCACACATTATACCCATTTAATAAATTATGTTTTATAAGTTGCTCTGAAGTTGTTTTGGTTCTTTACTTTATTTACTATTTATTCTTGCAAAAATCCGCTGATATTTCCTCATGTAGCAAAATGCATCATTAATTAATTATAATGATGAATGCAATTTATATACTGATAATAATTCCCTTCTACATAATAATGGTATACTTATATTGAATATTTCAACGTAATAATTATTTTATTTCATTTTTTTTAATTTTCTGATAAATTGACGCCAGTGTCTCGTTAAAATTATATTTTCTTCTAAAAATAAAACACTTATAATATCTTGAATATCTTCTTTCATCGGCATAAAAACTAAAAGCTTCTATTGCTGTTTTTGTTTGTTGGATTAGACCGTTAATTATCCAGACAAGATGCAACTAATATACTTTATATATTCTCTAACTGCTCTTAAATTTAAACAATTACTGCAATTTCATCAGGAATCGGAGAGATTAAAATCCCATTTAATAACAAATAATCTATACTATTACAAAAAAAGTATTTGGAATCTAATGACATTTCACGTTTTTGTATTTCGTTGTGAATTTATAGTTTAACTCGATACTCAAAAATATCCATTATATTTATATTTTACAACCACTCATAATAAATTAGAATCAATCAAAAACTAATTAAATTAGTTAATTTCCAGTGAAATCCATCAAAATATATCAAGAAATCTTATCATGAATAAATATAACATATATCAATCAATCACCTTCTTCATTTTGCTAGCAGAAGGCTAATCTTTTTAAGCAATGATAATAATTTTCTAATCAATTTTTTCTGATTTTAATAGCAATAAAATAAAATTAATGAAATATTTAAGATTTTACTTACTTAATTTGAATAATTTTATATTTTCATTCATTCACAATATATTTTTTAGTTAGATATATCAAAATATTTTCAAAGTCAAATATTTTTCAGTTCTATAACATATTCAAGATTTTTTAGTAATTTAATAAGAAGGTTATATTTGGTAATCTTGTTTTAGATTTTCTCTTAAACCGTTTTATGCATCAATTTAATAAATTTATTAACGTAAGATTTAAAGCGTTTTCAAGTATGTTTACTTTCCATGCCATGGAATTTTCTCTAAAATATTTGCTTACAAATGCATTTAAATAAATTGCTCGGAGAATAATTCATTTTTAATAGTTCATAAACTACTTACCTGTATGACATCACAAGGTTATAGAAAGGTGAAGCTCTGCTTAAAAGTTCAGAATGGAAAGTGTTGTGTTGTCGGCCAAACGCTTATGATGGATAAATAAATAGTATTCAGAACTCACCAACGTCAATTTCAAATTCATGGTAAACATTTTTGAAACAGGGTTTAAATAACTTGGTTCCTGAAGCATTGCAGTTAACTAATGTCCTTACTGAAAGTAAGGACATTAGTTAACTGCAATGACATTAGTTAACTGCAAATATTAAAGCATTATAAAAATAATCACCGACTATGTATCATTGATTTGCAATTTGAAAAATACAATGTTTGACGTATATTATATGGAATACAATAAAACATTCTAGGCTTTAGTAAATTAATTTCAATTTTATCTTGATTTTCGATATAATTTGAAAGTAAAATGTGGTGAAGATGATCTGCTGTCATATATTTTCTAATGCAGACATTTCAAATTATTGTTAAAATAATTTCCTACATTTAAACCCGAAAAATCTACTAAACTTAATTAGAACCAAATACAACGGAATCATTCTAAATTAAACCATGGAGCTAGATTTTATTATAATTGCTGAAACAATTTATTAAATTAAACCAAATTCTAAATTGTTTTATTTATTTTTTTATTTTGGAGCAATGTTAGAACTTATTGAATATCTTGAGATATCAGAAATTATGCAAAATGCTTCTGAGCAATTTCTTTTAAACATATGCATTATTTTCATAGAATGCATGAAGAAAATTAAAGAATCAGTTATTCATTTAATATCTCCTAAAAACTCTAACAATTTGCTTTAAAACTATTATGTATGGTCCGTACTTGGAAACAAATTACCCATTACATAGGTTTTACTAAATTTAACAATAGGCAGGGATTTGCCACTTCTGGATATGCGAAAATTCCAATAGAGTAATAAATAATGACAAATCTTACAAATGGAATATTTGACATAATTTGATTAAATTGATCCGATGACTTTTAATGTTTACTTCGGATTAATTAATCCTGGGAATATTTTGTGATAGTTAATTGATGTGTATCTTTTCTTTAGTTGCATATACACAAAATATCGACAAATGTTTTCATTAAATAATCATATTTTAACCGAAATGAGCAACTTGGCAGCATTATACCGTTCTTAAACAATTAGGCAATATGAAGTGAATAATTTTCTCAGAGGATTATTGAAAAATATTAATGTTCCATCGATCTCATTCTCAGACGATTAATAGCACAATATATAACAATAAATCAACAATTGAAGATATTTCTTTATATCGATTACAAGCTATAGCGGCAACCACAACTCATTCCGAAAACTGCAGACAACACTAAAGCTGAAATTATTGATTCAAATACCATTAACTGTGAGCATGCATGGAAATCTAACGGTTTTTGACATTCATAATTGAAAGATAGGGCTTTACAGAGCTACAGATTTATAAAGTATTCTGAGCTTATTTTGCATGGGATTTCCGATATTTCTGCTTCTATTTTGGATACAAATAGGGTCAATTCTGGCAGCCACTTCAGGAAAAGAAATTCTATTTGACGTACAGTTCGATCGCTTGGGGGTAGCTTGCGAACACAAGTCACGATCTGAATCCCTCTCACAAAGTGAGCACCCTACTCTAACAGAAAGGAGATCCAACGTCTTTGGATAGGCAAAGAAAAAAAGGCGGGAGGGTAGAAAAAGGAGATCTGAAGAAAAACAAAGCTTTCTGCCCTTCGTATCAGTAAAAACCACAAATACGTTTTTCTGCTCTTCTTTTTTGGCTTGAACATTACGAGTCACGTTAAAGGAGGTATTTTTTCGTTCTCTTTTTTGCAGCCCTTCCTGGTTTGCCTTATCTGTTTGCGTCGCTTATAGGTATTAAAGTATCTAATTTTGTTATTTGTAACACGAGACTGGGTCTTACAGCTGTCAGTTTGTTTAGGCCTAGTTGTAACAGATGTTAATACGTCCTGTCGTAAGAAGATTTCCCCAATTTTTTTGCATCACTTTTGACGGGGAAATGTCATAGGAATCAGCTTTAAATATATCTCAGATAAACTACTTAATGTCAGTTTTAATGTAAAAGGTTCTACATAATCGCCTGAAAAATAAAATGTATTTCAGCGAAGCATTGAAAATATAACTGTAAGAATATTCTTTAAGCTGAATTATAACTTTTTCTAACAAATGTTTTATCAGAAAAGTTCGAATTTTATATATTTAACATAGAAAAAGATATGTAAATTATTGATTTGTACTGTAGATTTGTATATCTAATGATCATACAACACACATTGAATCTTTTCTCTCCTTCAAATAAAGCGAGAAATAAATTTCTAAAAGAATTATTGAGTCCTCACTTTCTATGTAAACATCATATACTGCAAAGCGTTTTCAAATGATGTACAACTTAAATTTTGTCTGCTTGCAAAACTATGTTAGGGAAGTGTGCTTCTATATGAAAGCAACATATGTATGTGTGAAGGCAATTCTAAGAGTATAAAGGCAATTTTTACCAATAGTATATGTCGGTCTGACTCTGATAAATAATAATTTAAAGAGTATAAGTGATATCATCGCCTTATCAGCTTTAAAATATAAAAGCAATAGAAAACTGAAATTACAGCTTTATATTTTATGTACAGCTTGTCGATTCTTAAGTGGATCAGATATGCAATTTTTTTTTATGAAGATGTGATAGATACCATGCAGATAAAAAGTGGTATATATATAAATTCTATCGAAAGAAGTCTGTTTTGGAAGGGTCCGAATACTTCCAATATCTAGATATAAGATGGTCATTTACTAAATGAGGAATTTCTGACTCGGGTATCAGAAGTGGATCAATTCATTCCACTTTGACAAATTATTTGGATTAAATACCCTCTAATACTAATAACGCATTTGCCTCCTTTATTGATACAGAACCTTTCCTCAGCTGATACAGAGGATTTTAGAACATAATATACCCATGTCCAAACCAATTTACCATTCACAACGTATGGATCCTGATACTTTTGTAGTGTGCCAAGCTGGAAATAACTTTTAAAAAGGAAGATTTCAATCCATAGGAAACATGAAACAAAATTATAAAGACATCTCATGTGTGAAAACATAATTCCACACTTACTTCCAACATAACAGCGGAATCGTTGTGAAGAAATATGATGCAATACATTGCTTTGGAAAAAATTAGTTTAATGTTCCCAAATCAGCTTGGAAGAAATTTCAAATAAAGGGAGGATGGTTTAACGAAACTGGTGTCTGTGTGTGTGTCTGTGTGTGTGTGAGTGAGCGTGTGTATGTGTGTGAGTGAGAGTGTGTGTGTGCGTGTGTAAATTAGAGAATAAAAAAAAGCAATTGTTTACATCAATTTTAGATGTGTCTACAAGGTTACAATGTGAAGGAATTTTTTATTGCATTTATTTATAAATTTTGATAATTGTTATCACTTTGATGACAGCATCTATCATATGTTACTGTTATGAAAGAATTAATGAAATTTTATCAAAATATTTACTATTTTTCTGTTACTGGTATTCCTGAAAGTGATGAAACATATATTCTCTTTATCATAACAGCTTTCAAATGGTGAATCAAAATTGCAACAACTGCAAAACTTATTTTCAGATCGAAGAATTACAATATATACAACATTATACATACAAAAATAGAGAAGTTCCTGATGACGAAGATAAAATCCTAAGTTTAATTATTTTATATCATTTTTCATCAAGTCTGGGAATATAAATTTAGGGGGCTTCGATTTAATATCTCAATAATTATAAATAATTCTTTCTCAGAATCCTTGTTAAGAAGACGAACAATGGATGTTTTTGATCTTAATTTTTGTTTAATAAATTATATTTCTCTACTGGTCAAGTCAGTACCTAGTAATCAGCCTTACTGGTAAGATCATAAATTCATAGACAATGGTGTAATCTGTATAACAGAAATATGATTAATTACGAAAATACAAAATTAATTACGAGAGTATTGTAATGAAAGACACTAAAAAGTCATAATCGTTAAAATCTTTTGAAAAAAATTAAGAACATAGTTATGATATATCATTAAAAATAGCGCTTCAATTATCATTATAAAGTCAAAAAGAAATATTTAGTATTGCTTAATAGAACATTCATATCATTACTTTAAAAACAAGCAAACGTTAAGCTAAAAAATATTTCGGTGGTTATTTGTCGCTTCACGAGCTTCGTTGGAATTCTTAATTTCTGAAGCGTCAATCATTTTTTTTATAAAAATTTATTTTTAGACATATAGTTTTCTGTATACACATTTTTTCATCGTTTAAACAAGAGTAATCTACAATCCATTTAATTATCCACAAATATATTATTAAATCGACAGTCTATCATTAGATTTACAATCCATTTTCCTAAAATATGCTGATAATTCATAATGTATTAAAGGCTTACGGATTAAAATAATTATTTGGAAGAAATATACAACGCATTTAATTATAAAAAATGTTTTAATATGGAAACAAGAATCTATATATCTCTTTTCTAATGATAAAAGTGTTTATGCGTCAGAGTGTTGACTCAATATTGTATTAATTTAGCGCTACCAAATTTAGACCAAATTAGTTTATGAATTTTAAAAGTGCATTCTGAGCGTGTTTCTGAAATTTCAATAACTGTCTATTAAGCATTGTGTAATATTGGCGTTTACCCTGATAACCACTAATATTTGAATTGAACAACTCAGATCCTATAGCTTTATTGAAATCTAAAAAAATGCATTTATGGTTGTTGCACAGATAAGTTATCTTGCAAATGCTTTTTTTTAATTTCGGAAATTTTCGGAAGATAATTTTTGCCTAATTTTTAATAACGCATTGTAACGATAACAATTTTAATATTGTAACAATAACATTCAGAATATTATATTATTATAACAACATTGTACTACTAAAACTCAAATGTTTTATTGTTGCAATATTGTAACAATAAAATTCAAGATTGTTTAACATAATGAATCATGTGAATTTCCTCCATTCTTGATATTTGAGAAAGAAAAATTTCACTTATTTTCTGATTGGTTTCGTTTCTAAAATAGAAAAGGAAATCTCAGCAAATAGGTCAAGAAAAATATATATTACATACGTTGTTACGTTTCCAATGGTGCGGTGATGTTTTTGAATTTGCCACCATCAAATATGTTCATATCTTCAATTATAAATACAGGTACTATTAAAACAGCAAAACATTAATCTCTGTATGTATTAAATTTAACAGACTTAATATTTCAGACGAACTGAGTGGTCTCAAAATCGGATAGTTAATAAGGGATTTAGATAAAGGAAGCACATCCGTTAAAAATACACGTACATATTTTAAACATTGGATACATGTATTTTGACCAAAATTATATTTTAGCATCAGTATTTTGAACAATTAATAGTAGCGCAAAATATGTCTTTACTTTTCAATTCTATGTAATTGATATTTATCATGTTATTATGATGCATTATCCTAATTGAAAGATAAAATATTTACGAAATTCCCGAGATAAGTAATTTCGCGGCATAAAATTAGCGATTATTTCATAATTCAATTAAAAATACATAATTATACCTTTTTGCAAAGTATTTTACATTGATTTTTCCACCATCAGCTTATCCTAATATAATATTTTTTTTAAATTAAAATAACTATGATGGCTAATATTAACCATATGAAATTTATTAGTTCAAAAGAGAAAATTAAGCATCAATTATTTGATCACCTTTCTTTACCAAATCTTAAAACATTGCAACTCTCTCGCATGTTTTCAGCAAAGCAGCTGACGTTATTTGATGGGTATTGCTGAAAATAACCAAAGTTTTTCAACAGCATATCACGCATAAAAAGATTATCGTTATTAAGAAGACTCTTCTAAATTTGATTAACAACATAATTATTTTTTCTTAATTTGTTGCAGCCAATACACAAATTAATGAGGCAATTACTGGATTAATTCTTTAATTTGTTTCCTTACTTAAGTTTTAAATATCATTAATAACTTTTTCAATAAAAAAAATTAATTCTATATCTTTACTATTTTAAAGTAAAAAATAGCAAAATAAATGGTTTTAAAATATGCACCATTAAGTTAAACACTGCATATTTTTATATTATAAAGCAATTTATTCAAACCTGAGAAAATGCTCCAATAAATTCAATTGCAAAATTACCTGAATAAATGGCTTAAAAGGCCATTTATACTTTGAGAATAGTTAGTTCTGCAAATATCGTTTATTCTTTTTTTATTCTTAGACAGGTGAACCCTTTTAATTGCTCTCTACATTTAATACCCTTCTCTTCTAAAAAGCAAAGAACCTCATAACTGTCTGGCTGATGCATAATAAACAAGGTAGAAATGCGGGCACCATATAAGAAATTTTAATCAAGTTTGTTTGAAGGAAAAATCGTCGTTGCGGAAAATAAAGGAAAATCCCTTATTTCCCTTCAAAATGCCGGAAATTCTGAGTTTTAATGCTTTTATTTCACCTATAAGATCAAAGAATTTTGCGTTCGGTGCGCTTTAAAAATGTTCAGTAGCAAGTTGAGCATTACGTCGCTTTATTTACTTATGCCACATTTTGCATTTTGGAAGTTTATTAGAAGGTCGCTTAAAGTGAATGTACATTTTTTCCTTCATTAAAATTTAATTACATTTACATACAGCTATTTATATTCACATTAGATAAAAAAACGATGCTTTTGAAGTATATATATATTTAAATTATATATTTTACTGTTGTTTTTATTCTATGAACTTCCGATTTTACTTTTAATTTAAGCTTTTAAAATTATTCACTTTGTACCATGCTTTTTTTAATTCTTATAAATTCCTCTTTCGTTTTTTTTATTGCAACATATATAATCAAACATCATATGGAATATTCATTAAATTCTTGTTTCAAAAGCTAATTTATAAACTGTTAGCAATTACAATCTTTTAATTCCGTCAAGAAATGAAATAATTTATGCAAACAATTATATTTGCATTGCTAACATCAATAAATACTCTAATCTATATAATCTAAATTTTTATATTCCATTCTGTTCTAATAATCATATTTAGTAAAATATTTTTAAAAATTAAAACATATTATGGAAAAAGAATTCCACTATTCTGGAATAAAATTGATCATGTTATAAAGCTTCGAATTTTGTTACTTTTAACAACCACTTTTTACCTCATGTTAATTAATTAATAAATAGTTTAATTAATTTCCGGATTGTCTTCTTTACTTTATTTCTTTTGGAGGAAATAATCCAAAATTTTACAAAATAATACTGTTTAAGACAAGAAATGGTAGGAATTAGTAATTTGTTTACAATGTGAGTTAAAATGTGAGGGAATTAAAACTTAACTAATTGTCATTAAATAATTAAAAATCCTTCATTGAACTAACAAGTCATTAAATATAACTAAAAATATAGGGAACCTGGAGAACCGACTAAATTCTGTCAGAAGAGTCTGTTATTTTATTAGTTATAGAAAGCAACTTATTGTTAACTACTTTATTACCTGGAAGTATATACTTTCCGCGAATAGCTTAGAAATTAACTATTGGTCCACGTTTGGAAAGAAAGATTTATTTAAAATGTGCTGTAACTAAATTTTAATCATTACATTAGAGAACATCATTTAGCAATATCACTTATTTCGATTTACGAATTTTTGTTGGAAAAGAAAACTTTGAATATATTGCCACCAATTTTGAATAAGCTTGGTTTTTTTTACTCGTCTCAAATGTGTATGAAATTGTTTTAGATAAAAACAGTATTTTTAATTATTAGCAAAAAATTTATTTTTATTCTCCTTCATAACACTTGCAAAATTCTGATAGGAAGCGTTGCTGTCAAGCGAAGATTGTTTATTACTTTTAGCTAAAATATTATCGCCGAATTGTGTGTAGAAATTTAATTTGGAATGGCTATTTGATATTACTTACTTATTGTGGAGTTTTTTTCTATATATATATAATATCGATATTATTATTTATTATTCAAATCATTACAAATCAATCATTTTTGTTTTTTATTCGAATGTATCAAATAATATGCAATTTAATAGAGCAGAAAAATGAAGAAAGAAACTATATCAGTTGTTTTCTAAAGAAACTTTTTACTTACTGAAAAACGATGTTTGCTAGTAAAAGAAATATTCTTGCATCTCATTAAAGTCTGGAGATTGCTTTATTTCTAAAAATTGGAAGTGACCAAATAAAATAATACTGGGTGTAGTTAATAAATTAAGGATAAAAGGAATAGTAATAGAAGAAATTATAGTTTTATATCTGATGTTATTTATTAAGTAATTTAATTTATTTATACTTCACAGCGAGCGTCATCACATACAATGAATTCCAGGCATATATTAATGAATATCTATTTAAAGAAGATGGTATTTATTTTCCATAAAATAAATCCAAAATGAATCATTGCTTCCAACTCCCGGCCTTTCTATATTTCCTAAAGGAAGCTCATCAATGAAGATTTTTAAAAAGGATAGGAATATGAACTATATTCAGAATAAATAAAGTTTTAGTATGTTCAATGCATTTTCAAAGGGAAATTCTATATTCTTCAATTTCTGATGAAACTTTTATATTAAAAGCTATAAATTAATATTCGGCATAAGTTCATATATTATATTCAAAACTATGCTTGCGTAATGGTATTTCGGTACTTAAGAAAGTTGAATAGTTCAATTTATAAATATTTCAAAGTCATTTTTATCAAAACACACTTTTT
This sequence comes from Argiope aurantia, assembly GCA_026543865.1. Lineage (NCBI taxonomy): Eukaryota > Metazoa > Arthropoda > Arachnida > Araneae > Araneidae > Argiope > Argiope aurantia. Next base: position 10,223 of record JAPMOR010073861.1, on the reverse strand, counting down.
ATTTAAAAGATATTGCCGATACCATATTTAAAAAATTTTTTACTAATTTTTAATACATCCGAAAGTAAAAGTAAATCATATATTTATTGTTTAATTTATCTTTTAATATTTACTGAAAAATGAAATCATTTTAAGTATGGAAATAAATTCAAAATAATTTTAATCATATTGAAAGCTTTCAAATAGTTTTCTATAGGAATTAGTCTGTTTGTGCTTGATATTCAAAAACGTATGACTTTTTTTTGTATATTTTATAATTCTTATTTATTGATTCTGATTTTTTTAAAATATTTTCTACTTAAAAGATTTTAAACTACTATTGATAATTAACTTATAAATTTCTAGGCTTTGTACAAGAGGCTGTACTTGTTTCATCATGACGGTGTATACGAAAGAAAAATAAAATATATAAGCAATTTTTTGCTTATAGTTTTCGAGTTCTTGTTTAACTGCTTAAGAGGTTTCAAAGCTTTAACCTATTATTAGAAAAAGACAGTTAATTACCATTCTAAAGATTTCAGGTACACGACATTTTTAATCTCACCATTTGGCTCATGTATGTAAAGATTGCTTGGAATATTCATTCTAGAACATGCAATTTAAAACTCTCCATAAGGAAAGAAAGCAATTTCTAAGTTGATACCGGCAAAACTTAGAGATTGTTCTTCAGCTTTATAAAGCGCTATTTCATAAGCAAAACGAATTGGAAATTCAAAGTGTCGAAAGTCGATCATCTGAGATAAGAGAATTGCAGAAAGTGAAAACTGTATTTCCTTTACTATTGACTATAAGAGTTTTAACATTAATTATGCTAAACATGATTTTTCGAGGTGAATAAATTTTCCTGAATTGCATGGGAGGATATTTTGCATTATCTCTTTCCAAGAAAGTAAAAGCACATAAAAAGCAGATGCGGTCAAATTTAAATTCAATGATATGATAATAACGGTTAACAGTAAAAATAGCCTGAATTCTGTAAAATAAAAAGTTAGAATGAAAAACTAAGTATTAAATTCAGAGTAAAATTGTAATCAGGAAAATGCGAGACTAAAAAGGAATATATGTTGATATATATTAAATAATTTATAACATTAAAATGCATACAATTAAATATATAATAGATTTAAAAAAACTGGATTTATAAAGAAAAATAAAAAGTATTTAATGAACGTGTTGGCACTTTTTACATGCTTTTCTCTTACTTCTTTAGAAGTAATAAAGAGCTTTTAATATATTAAATATTTTTTTAAATCTCATTTCATTTCCTACTTTTAAGCAAAGTGATCATAATCATATACACATAAAGGCAAAATCAAATGAATTTGTCAATTATGTTGGCGAGGAAATTAAATAGATGAAAAATAAAATAAAATAAAATATAAAATAATATTATAGTAACCAAAATATTGCAGCAATCTTTGAGAGCTCAACGTAAAACAGCATGCTTACGCCAATTACAGTTCCTAAAGAATCTATTATGTTATTATTGATGTCGATTATTAGTTGTGATGCTGTTAAAATATTAGAGAGAATGGATTTTCCAAACTTTCACGCAAATAGAAATGTTGTTCTCCTCTCCAAGCATAAAATTGTACATCTTGGGCAAAGCACTGAACAACACAATTATTTCCACTCATGAAATTTTTATGCTTCGTAATACGGAAAAAAAATATGCATTTATGTATGCATTTAGAAAATAAATATGCATTATGCATAAATTTTAAATTGTTAGTAAACACTAGTTACAAAACATATACTGAGATCTTTGGCTATTAATCGCTGACCAAGGTACCAGAAAATGGAATACATATTTTTTTCTGAACGATTAAAACCAAAAATTGGCTTAAAACTGCAGTTATTGCTAAAAATGACAAGCTAAATTTCATTTATTGTATTATTTCGTTCATAAGTTGTGATGTTTACATACGTGAGAAAATACAGACCGATAGATGATCAACTCTTTGGCGAATTCATTCTAAAATTTGATAAAAGTTAAGACTTTACGTGAACTAATTTTCATTTGTCTAGCATTTTGGATTTGACAGTTATTATGTTGTCTTGTATTCAGAAAACAAGACAAATAATGTCCGTTTAATGGATTACATTCCAATTTTGGCAGAAATCTACAACTTTGGTCCGAAATATATACCAAATTTTTTTCATCCAGCTCAAAGTGATTTTGAATTTTCGTCTTCACAGACAGACAGAAAACATAGTGCCAAAGACTTGTTTTTCGGCATATAATTGGTCGGAAACTTGTCAGCAAAATCTCATGTTATTTGAGAACTGCAATATTTTCAAAGTCTCAAAATACGGTAAATGATCTACATTTCGAAGTGCTGAATTTCGATTCTACATTATAAAAGTAGAAGTGAAACTGTTAGAAGGAAGCAAATTAATATTGATAGAAGCACTCGAATGATAGATGCGATTAAATAGTTGAAAATTTTTAGTATTTAGTAAAAAAAAATTCTTACTAAATTTGAAAATTTATTAAAAGCCGTAGAATATTTTATGAGAAAACATGTTTGATATTGATAAAATAACAATATTGAGTGTTCTAAGTTGGTTTCAAAACTATTATTATGGAATAATAATTTTTTTAAATAATTGCAAAAAATTTTAAAATATTTCATCTCTTTAAGACTCCATAAAGTATTTTCATTCTCTGACTAAGCCTTCATGGTGTAAGAAATATGTCCATAAAAATGTTTGAATCTGTGATGAAATGTTTAATTATATAAGATTCATATAAGAAATAAGTGAACATGTATATTCATAGATTGATTTTTTACCAATCATCTCTTTCATGAATTGTTTATATGGGTAAATTAATAATAATTTCATCAAAAAATATTCAAAGCTTTGGTTTAATTTCCTTACAATTTCTAACTTTAAATACTATGAACTTGTGCTATTTTAAGACACAAATACCTGTTATGCTATTACAATGCGCACCTGCCCATTTCAATATCTGTTAAGTATTATATACAGGAACAATTTTTGAATCAAAATAAAGCATTTTATTGCATTGCTAAAACTGCATAATACAAGACAAACATCTTAAAATGCAGCATCAATTTCTATTGGAAATTATCTCACATGCATAATTTCAAACCTTCAATAAAATCTTAAACTGCTTTATATAGATTTTTAATTTTTATTAAATGCAATTTTAAATTTAAATAGTAATATCCTTCGTTATTCTAAATTACTTTTTAGCCGCTTGAGAAATTTATAGCATTAATTATAATTCTAAGTTAAAGAAATTATTTAACTAGAGTAATGGTTTGATGATTAAAGCATTGTTGAAAATTCCAGATAGTCCAATTTCCTATAAAAATCGCAATATTATTAACCTAATACGGCATCTCAACAAACTGAATATAGAGAAGTAAAAAAAAATAAAAAAATAACAATATAATTCTTGTTTGAGCTGCAGTTGGTGAAATTTAGCTTAGGTACAGAGAGGAATCATTATGTATATTTTAATTGCAAAGCTATTACAGCTTCGAATGCTGTAAAATAACTGCTCAATCTCTTCAATTAATATAAGTGATATTTTTATTATCATTCTGCATTTTTTGTATATAAGTGATACTATTTGAAGATTCCTTGAAATGCACTTCCAAAACCATGCCGATTATTCAAGATATTGTCACGCAGATATTCTAGTGTTGAACTCAGTGACTCACACAAGAAGCAGAGCTAAACCAATTTATTAACTGAACTCAGAACTGACAAATCTTCTACTTTTATACAAGCAGAGAAAGTTCCAGAATACTCTTCTGGAGACAGTAAGAAAAGTCCAGAACACTTGTCTTCCAAACTAAAGAAATGTCCAGTATTATCTTCTGGAACATGAAATAAAGGAAAACATAAAAGCAAGGAATTAATTATTTACATATACTGTTAATCGCATTGTCTGTAGCGGGATTCGAACCCAGGTCTCTTGAGATTAGAGCCATGACCATTCGGCCATGGAGATTCGACTGTCTTTCCTCAATGCGGCAATATTACTTTATTTTTTTGAAATTTCCATGTCTAGATCTTTGTAAAAAGGCAAATAGAAATTGAAAGCCAAGTAGGAAACAAGAATAATAGTCAATATCTTTATTATAGTACCTCTTACTGCATTTCGTAGATGCATGAAAAGCTGATAATCGGAACTATCGGATAAAGTTCTCCGGATGATTAATGATATTGATGTCTCGTAAAGAGAACGGCGTCTACGTGAAAAATATGCCACACAAACTATGCCATCCCTAGAGCTCATCTCCCTACAAGCCTGAATTTTTTACAATCTAATAGGGCATGTATTTAAGGCCGACTACTAAAAGAACTTTATCATTTTAAATACCATTTTTCTTAGCTACAATGAATTTCTTTGAATTCTATAATAGAATCAATAATATTCTCTGATGTAAAGTCATCTGTTGTTGTATGGTCATCATAATATGCGAATAAAAAATACAATTTTGTTTCTAACAATGTTTGTCTTACTGCTCCAATCATTCCAGAAATTTTTACAAGAGAATCGTCATTGGTTTAAAACGGAATATTAAGAAAACTGCATTATTCTGAATACGAATTTTCTTAATTTTAATGAAAGCCTTTAAATTCTATAATAAAATAAAGGCTGTTCTTTGATTTAATGTCATTTGTTGTTGATATATCCATCATAATACGCAAAAGAAAAATATAATTTTATTTATTTAGTATTGCTCCATTCTGACATATATTTCTCTAAAATGTTTTAATTTTCAATAAGACTCATTTTTGTAACCAGAATTTCAAAAATAAGAAAGTTTATCAAAAAATTTTCACTGTATTATTTGTGATGATGCTAGATTAAGGATACTATTAGTAATTATGCCTGACAACGACCTGTATGACAACTATTTATTATATTTTTATATTATTTATATAGTTGTCATATTTTGTGAAGCTTTTCATATATTAAAACCCTTGCCTTTATATTCAGAAATAAAAATAGAATAAAATTAAAAAATAAAAGCACCATATTATCTGTCGAGATACAAATATTAGTATTTATATTTGAGATCTAATTAGCATATTTAGTAGTTTTTATGTTTATGAGTCTTTTGTTATCTGCGAAACATCATGATCAAGATATTTTAACATGTTTCATTTCAATCGGCCTGTAGCATTGTATTGTACAAATGGAATTTAAAAAAAATCTTAATATTCATTGTCTTTTCTTTTGAACCCTGCATGTTTTAATTTTGAATGAAATAGATAATTTCTACGAAATCATTCATATTCACTAGAGGTGAATGATTGAAAATATCATAACCCAGCTGAGATGCTGAACATTCAGAGATATGCAAGATTAGATTTATAGTCCAATAAAATATTTATTTCAGTTCATCAATTTATGCCCTGCACCTATACACTATTTTTATAATATCAAAAGAAAAGAAAATATGGCACTGCTGCAAGTTCCCAAGTCTGATAGAACTAAATGTATTTGCTTAAGGAAGAGGTAGAAAACTGGATCTTTTCCATTTTCTAGATTTCAATAAAGAAAAAAAGAAACTTTTAGACTTGTACACAGAAAACTCTTTTCTGAAGTTGCCTTCATCGATCTACAATACCTTTCACTGGAAAAGGGTTCAGTGCCGCCGTTGTAATTTCCGGAGAAATGTAGATGCCTTTGTTTCAAGTTAAGAAAGATACTATCTCATGTTGGCAACGATTCGTTATTTTCTTTACATGGACACTAATCAATAGTATTTGAAAGAGGAAAAATTTATTTACCCCTGAAACCAAATTATTTATTTAAATTTCATGGTACAGTTTTCAAAAGCCAAGCAATATCCTTAAAGATCCTGAAAGTCAGGGCGAAACGTTTATTTAATGCTAGGGTAAAAAATTTATATTGATACCCACAAAATGCTAATAGTTAAAATGTACTCTTTAAGATAGTATCTTACATTCAAATTGAAAAATATGCCTAATAGTTTTAAATTCTGTGCCTCGGATATTGTAATATAGGTTAAACTTTCACATTATTTTCAATTGTTGGTTTTAACTACAAAAGTCTTTTTGTTTTCAACGTATCTAACAGGATATTTTTTTACATTTGAAATTGTTTTTTTTAGAGATTTGCCTTGTATTGGACTTCATTCACATAATGCATTAAATTGCTTTTCTAATTTTGATAAGCTGTTTAAAGTTTTGGCGGATTTTCACATCTGCATTCAAGTTCATTTATTGAGAACGCTATCATTCACATTTCTCATAATTCCGAACTTCGACCCTTTGCTCCCAAATAGGCTTATAGAGAGTTCCAATAAATATATATTTTTATTTCATCTAAACATCGCAAATATAAAAAGTACACCATTACAGCAACTTTTAATTAGCATTGTATTTTTTGTTATAATACCTTTTATTGACCTTGAAACAGTTAATTCGATTTTCTTGTACATTCGTAGAATGTTATCTTTATATGAAACGCTGTATGACGTCTTCAGTATGCTAACTTGAATATCAAGAAGCGTCAGAAAATTATCTCTTCAAGAAGTATGTCACAGCTATAGAAGTATTAAATTTCGAATTTGATCCATTTTTCAGTATATTTATAATTTTTTTTTTACTGATAATAATTTCATAAAAGAAATATATTATATTACATTAAGTTATTGGTTTATGATTCACCAAAGTAAAGTTGTTATAAACTTGACTATAGTAAAATCAATGCACATAATTAAATAATTTAATTCTAATATGAACACAAAATGTAATGAAATTGAGGCACTAGGCCTAGCTGTTGCATATTTCATCAGACTTTAATGGAAAATCTATAGATGACTAATGGAAATATCTTATACTTTCATGAATATTGGATACAAAATTGCTTAAGATTTGTTATATTTGAACGAAGCAAATTCCTCACGATATCATTGATGAATTTTTAAAGATATAGCTTTTACAATACCTGCAAAAATAAAATAATTATCCTTACACGAAACAATGCAAGAAACTGGCGCTCAAAATAAATATGAATGGTGCTTTCTTTGTAGTAGTTTTGAAAAATAAAGCAAACCCTCGATTATAAGGAATGAAATTTGAAACAAATAAATGTGTATTTTTATTCAATCTCATTATTTATTGAAACATTCGTATAGACTTTGATAAGTAAATAAATTTGTATGTTTCAAAAATTTTCTAATTTTTTCCTCGTGACATTTTAATAGCTTACTTGATGTCATGTATTCATTTATTTGGTTTCCATTTATGAAATATTTACAAGTTGAAATTTTGTGCCAAAACTTAATAATTTTTAAGCAAAATTATTTCTTTCGAAAATAAAATTTTATTTATCCCTGAATATAAAAAATACTGTGCTAATCAATACGTAAAAGTCATTGCACAAAAGAACTGTGAATTGTGGATTCGCGTCTCATGTTCCTAATATTTTTTTAAGAAACCAATTATAGCTGTTAGAAACTTACTATGTGCTTTGTCAAGAAATAAATCCATTTAGATTTTAGTAATTTTTTTTTCTGATTTTTATTCTCTTTTGCCATTTTTAGAATAAAATAACTTTACTTTAACTATGTTTTATTTGTATATATTAGGCCTCTAGGATTATTATATCATAAGAAATGAAATTGCAGTTAATTAAATAAATGTAGAGTTGCAAAAAAATGTAATGGTACCTAGAGTGCGCCTGCCTGCCCCATGTGCTCGAATAAAGTAGCTTCTACCCAGAATATTAATTGATAAATCTTTGCAGTAAAAAGATTAAATTATGTAAAGTAAACAGTAATATGATTTTCAATTCATTAATTTTCCCTTATTAATTATTAAATAGAAGATTAATTTTTATTAATCAATGAATATTTGTAATTATTTTTCTCTACTTTCACCTACTATTGTTGGAATGAAATTCCAATAATTCAACATCTTGTTTAAAAATATGCCGAAATTCAGCTATGTTATATTTTTTCACTGAATTGATTTTGTATCCTTTGGTGTTTTGAACTTTCAAGAAATTTTTTGAGAAAATTTCTGTTTATGAATTTCAGTCTGATACTATATCATACACTTATTTTGGATTCCATAAGAACATAATCAATAATCATGTCCTAAATTTTGTTTTAAAATGAAACTACTCTGTAGATTACATATTATTTAATATATCTAAATAAATATCTTTTTAATATATACTGAAATGATAAAAAAATCAATTATTTTTATTCACTCTTGTTTTTCACAAAACATTAGCTAAAGCACTGTTTTAGATTATACCAAATATGAAAATAATGAAATTCAAAAGTTTGATATATGCAAAGAAAAGTTACTTGACAAGGTAAACAATTCTGAAATTACTTTACACTTAAAAAATACGAAGCATATTTTCAACGGGGACTGTCCAGTATCAGTGAAAAGGTTGATTACAAAAGAATCCGCTTCACACTCAAACGCTCATGTGGCTGACATACCAGCATATAGCTTTGTTCTTAGCCAGTTTCGATGAAACATACATTTTTTTCTATTGTACATATATATTTTTGCTGTTCATAATAATGTTTCCTTGAATTATGATTAGGTGCATTGATTATGAAATAATAGAAGAAGTGTAAAAGAATGAGCAAATAAAAACACATAATCGAATATGAAAGAAATTATCATCCCTATATCTGAGAAATCTGTAGAAAAAAAAACACATTTTAAAACTAATTCATTCAAATAAGTAAAATTATAAGTTAGAAAAGACAAAAATCCCCAGAAATGTGCAATAATAACTATAATTGCTTATTTCACCATATTGTATCTTTTATGAAGTATTGTGAATGGTTCTCAGTTGACTAAAAATTACGCTTTATATCAATTCAAAGATGTTATATTGTCTTTTATTTTTAACTGATTGAAGTAGAATATTTAACATTTGTTATAATGAACACTATTATATAATTTCATATAATTTGTTAAGGATATCTTTAAACATATTTTTTTCAGTAAAATGTCAAAGAAATTGATTTCGCTATTTCGCACAATTTCACTGGCTAATGTGAGTAACATCAACGAATTTAATAGTGACTCGTTCATTTAATTAAATTGATGCAATTTAATGCTTTATAACTCTTTCAATTTCAGTCAAAAATAGTTAAGCATATATCTTTAACTAATTCTTAAGAAATTACCTATAGCTTCACCTTTAGGGTGGAGGGAAATATGTACCACATTTTATTGCTACTTACTATCTCAAGATTAACCACTTTTTTCTTTATTTTACAACAGACTGTTTCTAAATGCGATTGGATCAAATATATTGCAGAAGATTTTATATTTCCTACCATTATATATGTAATTAAAGTAAATATGATAGTGGTAGGCAATCGCTTTAATTTAATGGAATGCACTTTAATATGAACAAAACATTTAAAATTTCGATATTAAGATACAATTTTGTTTGAAAATAATACATGTGAAAAACCGCAAACTGATATTTTAACTTTTATAAGAGCAGCCGTAGAAACTATTGTATTAAATAAAGAATATACTTTATTCTACGAAAAAATCATTTCGTACTCATATCTTTAATAAGCATTCAATTGCACCAATATAACAATAGGAATTCTAACAATAAACGATATTAAAGGCGATTCTTAAAAATTCATGATATTGATCTGAGAACATCTGAGAATGTTCTACGCTTTATACTAAGAATTTTATATTTCTACGCTTTTTATCTTTATAAAATATATTTAGCTTCAATAAAATTTAGATATTGGCTTTTTTCATAATATTTCTTACATAAATAAGGGTGAATATACTGGAGTTTTATAATTGCTTTATTGCTTTAAAAATAATCAGAAATCTTAAGAATGTAAAAATCTAAATATTTTGAAGCAAAGGATTATTCAGTAAAAAGATAGTACAATAGACTCTATCTTTATACTAGAAATATGTTTAATGTATTCCATTGTTTTATTTCAGAGGAAAAATGTAAAATATTCTCTATTACAAACGAACAAAAACCACTCATTTATTATTTAAAAATAATGAACTAGTCATGGAATTTATTTGTTTTCCCTTGGGAATGTAAATGCAGAGATTTAAGTTATTTAATAAAATTTCGTATTTCTTGTGACTTAAAATTGTTATACTGCATATAAAAGTTGTATTGCTTTATATTGAAAAAAAAAAGGTAATTAAAACAAATTCTAACTATTTAGTAAATGAGAAAT
>JAPMOR010073854.1:51153-120810 GCA_026543865.1 Argiope aurantia | reverse complement strand
ATTTATTATTTAATTTAAAATTATTTCCTTTTTTTTAACTTTACTGTTTTTAAAATTATTTGTTACCGTCCGTGCATATATATTTCTATTACTTACTTTGTTCATGTATTTGCTTTATTTAGTTGTTATTTTCGTTTTACTTTTCATCTTTTACTGTGTTTATATTTATACATACTATTTATTATCGTGTTATGATAATTATGCATCATTTTTTGTATATATTGTGCATTTATCCATAAGGATTTATATATGGTCCATTACTCTGAGTGTTTTGCATTGGAACTTCAACTTATTTACTTCCGAATGGCTCAGGCCTTGTCGGGATTTCTTGAATGAATAACTTTTATAGTTTATCAATTTATGTTAATATTATTTATAAATTTTACCAAATATTATGAAATTAAAATGTTATATAATTATTAAAATAATTATTATATCATGTTATTAACTGATATTACCTCGTTCTGTTAACAAATCTTATTAAAATTCAGCAAAGAGAATCCATTTCACCAATTCCTCTTCTCTCTTTGCTTTTCACTTCTCTTACAATTTTTCTTAATTGATTATTAGTCATTCATTGATTTGGACTCGCCAAAAGTTTATTTTATCTCTGCTCTTGTTTATCTCGTTATCTATTTATTTTTATCTCTATTTAATGTATTTTCTTTATTATTCATTTATTTTCATCTAAATTTGTTTTCTTATTTAACTTAAAATTCTTTTCTTCTATTAGTGTTATTATTTTTCAGAATTATCAGTTGCCGTTTGATGCATGTATTCCTGTTTCTTACTTTATTCAATAGATGTACATAAGGATATAGATAAAGATACAGATAATTTTATGCCGTCGGTGTAGATGATCAAAGAGAAGATTTATATTTTTCTGATTATATTTTTGTTCCTAATGTTTCAGAAGTTCCTAGAGTAAAGGGGTTTATTCTGGACGTTTTTCTGTTTTGTTTTCGTTTTGATACTGTAGTTCTTTCTTGTCCTTGTATTAACGATCAGTCGCCTCTCCTCCGGAAGAATGAAGACAGGTCTAATTTCTTAATTGATATACCATTATTGTCACATAATGGTGTAGCATATAAAAATCTTACAGGAAACTAATATTTTCCTTTTCTGTACACTAGGATATTCATTCTTATTTCTTAAAGAAAAATAATGAAATATTGCCATTTTATTCTATTTCGTTTTAATTGAGGGTTGGTTTTCAAGGTGTTCTTTATGGAATTTCAAATGCAGTAGCAAATACTACTGGTCTAATCAGCCCTGTGACTGATGGTTTTCTTACAGTCAATGGTGTAAGTATTTTTTTTCCTATTCTTTTGATTCCTTGTATGTTAGTAAAATCCTTTTTTTATCCCTTTATTACATTAGTATTTATGAGTCATTGTAAGAAATTATTCCTCGCCAAAAATACTTTTTGACAACAGTTTGAGGACCATATAAGTACAAAAATCCTATTCTTTACTTAACATAATAGTATATCCTACTTATACTAGTTTAAACTGTGGTTTTGTTTCGAGAAGAATGTTAAAAATATGGAAACAACTTGAAAGAAAAAGCATATGTGCGTGATTTGAATAAGGTAGGAAAATCTTTATCTTTCAGAACTACTTGTATTTCCTATGGATTAATAGAAAGACGTCATGTATAATTTTCTGGGAATCTTGTTACCTTTCTTCAGCAAAAAAATGTTAAATTCATATAATGAAATGCTTGAATATTTCTCTCCATTGTTTATATCTTCAAACAATTATATCCATTCATTGCTACAAGAGCTCTAAAATACTGAAATGAGATTCAGAGATTGGAAATATCTTATTGAAATGAAAGTGCCTGGAGTCTTGTCACTTATTAGTGATGTCGAAAAAATATTCAAAGAAAATTCGACCTCTAGCCCGAAACAATGCAGCATAACGATGATTTAGACTTGAATCGTGTATCTTTATTTTATTTTAAGAATTGCTTTTTATTATATGCTAGTGAGACATTTCTTTAAACATTATTGTAATCCCCGAGGCGGCACCTCGAAAAGAGGATGAAATACTTCTGGTATGGTGGTTGGATCTCGCTACCCTGGAGGATACACAAAAAGGTGTCGGATCTGGCTTCTCCCATCGATGACTAGACTTACTTCCTTAAAGAAGGGTTGTGCGTGGCTGGTGATGGCCCTTAGGACTCAACCACAGTTCCCGCCAGTGTTGCTGTTGCTTCGGTCCGGTCATTCAGGTTTCTTTATCCGTGTGCCTTCGGGCGGGTCGGAGAGTCAGTGATACGACTTAAACATTATTGTACATTTCAAAATTACGCCTGATTTATCAATAGCCATTCGGTAACAGCTCGCATCTTTTGAGTGTTTGCATGCTTTCTTCAGCTCAAAAATCTGAGATAAATATTTTTTTTTTTTTTGGGAGTTGGATAGTACGAAAGAATGAATGGTAGTTTCAGGCAGTTTCTAATTGAAACCGTCGAAAATGAGAAATTAGGAAAAATCGTCTTTCAGGTTCATAAAGATTAGCGAATATATTTTCACATCCTTCCCGTCCATAGATGGCGTCATGGTTATTTGAAAAGTTCCTGCTTAGTCACGAGGATACTACTTAGATTTTTCCATCTCTGTCTACCTGGCGTGTTATAAATAGCTGAAAGAATAAAATTTCATACTCTTAAACTTGAGAATTTCAGTCCATTTTGAACATGAGGAAAATACGAGATATCAATAAAAGGAATTGTAAGCGGTGGACAAATTTTAAATTAAGAAATGTATGATTATTATGAACAGGAATATGAAATTATTGCGGAATATGAAAAAACTGTGGAATCTAAATCTTTAGTTCACTATATTTTAGAACAAAACCCATTTCTAAAAATCTCATTGTATTATATAACAATACTTTTTTTATTAGAAATTTAACTCCTATGCTTTTCAAATGCCACCTTCATTGTTTCACATAACAATGGGTTTTCTAATAGAAAATTAACGCTTATGCTTTTCAAATGCTTCCTTCATTGTTTAATATGGCAATACGTTTATTAATAGAAATATAACGCTTCCTACATTGTTTCATGTAACAATACTTTTTTATTAGAAATTTAACGCTTATGCATTTCAAATGCTACTGCATTTCACACCTTTTTTTTATTCTTCTTCCGATTTATTTATTTAAATTTAATAATGTTTCCTTTTCTAAATGCTGAATTTTCTTCTCTTTGCTTTTTCCAGAATGCTGTAGAAAATTGGAATACCGTATTTTACAGCCATGTGGATAAGCAAAAAGGGACTTGCTAGCTGTTTCAAAACATTTATTATAAACCACATTTATTAGAAACCATTAAAAACTAGTGAACTAAGATGTTTCTTTCAAAAAACAACAAAATCGATTATTAACCAAAACGCTTTGTGATATTGTTGTGATGTTTTGGTGTTTTCCTTATAATAGAAAATGCTATTTAAATCAAATGAAGTTTGTCTTTAATAAAATTAATTTATTCTTTGTACTAATTCATCTAAATTACTTTGCATGGCTATTTTTTTCTTTTTTTCAAACAAAATCCGGCGAAACACGAAATTGTTTTATTTAGACAATTTTACAGAAGTTATTGGATTTTTTTATGGAATCAATAAATGTCATCTCTCTAAAATATTATTTAATATATATATATATATTTGGTGGTCTACACAAAACATAAATGCTCAATTATTATGCTTTCTACTCTTAAATATCATTTGCACAGATTTCGATTTATTTAGTAAGTTATATGATTAATTGAAGATATAGGCCAGATGGCAAAATAATAAAAATAAACATAACGGAATGGAAAAAAAGGTGTAAATTCTCTAAAATAACATGAGTAATGAGCCAATCAAAATCTGAAGCCAGGAAATTTTGCTGATAGAACTTTTAAAATCAAGTTATGTATAAAAGATTTAATTGAAAATGTTTGCAATCAATCATCTCACTGAGACAAATGGTCACCAAAAATGACTCATTTCCCCAAAATTTCTTAATCAATATTCATGAAGCTAAGAGCATTTCATATCATTGCAATCAATTATCTAAATAAGACATACGGTCGTTAAAAATGACTGATTTCGAAAGAATTTATTAATCAATATTCTTGAAGCTAAAAGCATTTAACATCGTTGCAATCAATTACCTCAATGAGATAAATGGTCACCAAAAATAACTGATTTTCAAAGAATTTCCTATCAATATTCTGGAAGCTAAGAGCATTTCCCATCGTTGCAATCAATTATCTCAATGAGTCTAATAGTAGCCAAAAATGACTCTTTTTTCCAAAGAATTTCTTAATCAATATTCTTGAAGCCAAGAGCACTTCCAATTGTTACAATATAAACAATAGCTTTACGGTCCGATTCACTGCAATAAAGTGCAAAATTGAAGCATTCAAAATTCATGGATAATCTAGTTTATATCTGAAACAAAATTATCAATTTTATGATGATGTGATCATTTTTATTTTATTTTCTACCATATAAAAAGATATAATATCATAATAAATCATCTTTGTAATAAAAAATATTATACTGCTCCGATTTATTTTACTTTGTAGACAAATATTTTCAACTTTTTTGTGTATAATCTTTACCTTTGTTGTTTTTCGTTCATGTGCTTAACTGATGCTTTCATGTGCTTTTTCGTTCAAGAAACGAAAATTGTGTTATTTGATGGATTTATCTCGGCTATTACATTTCGTTGCATATCGTTTCATTTTTATACAGTTTTCAGAGATTTCATGTAAGAAGAAATGTCCTTTGTTTTTCCATTACTTCTCATAACGCTGAGAATGAGTTAATGAGGAATTTCCATATTTTGAAGCTTCCTATTTCTGAAAAAAAACTTAAAATTGATTACATGTTTATGCAGTGTCGATACTAAAGTTAAAATGTACCCAGCAAATTAAATTTGACTTGCAATTTCTACATGTAATTGAAGTCACGCAACGTTTCTATTTTATTCATAGCCTAAGAGAAATATATATTTGTTCCCAGTTAAAAAAAAACATATGCTTTTAAATAACGAAAAGAAATATTCTTTGGGTCATTTAAAACAAAAAATACAATATAGAAAATATTGTAAAATCTACAATTTTTTTTTTACAAACTTTAAGTTTTTCATTTTTTTTTTTAGTAAAATATTTTTAGTATAAACATTTTCAAAACATCCCACTCTTATGCGACTAAAACTGACAGAGTTATGAAGCTTTGCATTTTACTTTTTCAAAGACAATCAACTCCCGTTTCTCGCAAACGTCACCTATTGATTACATATTTGTTCAATGATATGGTATACATTGATGAAAGATTAATTCTTTCTTAGTGGTAAAAGAATGGGACATTTTTTGGTTCAAAGTACAGTTGTGTTAAAAATAATACGATTAATAGGACCAGGGGATTGTATAAAATTTCATACTTAATGATATTTTCAGCAGTAAATATATTGATTCAAACAGCACATTATATGATTTCTTTAAGCCTTTTAATTTTTTTTTTTCAATTGAAAGTATATTTATATCTCTTACGGTTCAGAAATTAATTTTTGGACAACAATTAAAATAAAAATTTGGTCTATTTAATTTTTTTCTCAAAAAAGTTTATAAATCTGCTTTGAAGTACAAAAGAACAAGATATAAAGGCCACCTACAGGGGGGCACAGATTAGTCCAGAGTGGGAAGTTAAAATGCAATAATTGGTTCCAAAGCATTTGAGAAAACATATATTCTCTGGAAAAGATCTAAATATACACTGCATGTGAAAAATTGAACCACACAAGATAATTTTAGATAAATGAAGAAAATTAATTTTTTTAGGAAAATTTTATACGCAACATTTTAACGACCTGTGTACAAACAGATAAATATATCTGAAATTTAAAAAAAGACATAAATCAATTACAGTAAAAAAATCAGTTTGAATACATTATATTGTGTGAAAATGTAGAAGGATAATTTTAAATAACGCAAACTAAATTCTTATTTACTGATAAATCTTTCAAAATGGGCTTTGATTACTTCAAAGATTTGGTTAGTCAACGAATCAGGTATAATCTCTGGTTGGCAAAAATTTTCCGTATATCATTCAAAGATTTCCGAAACTTTGATACAGATTCCAATTGCTTGCCTTCTCTGTAAACGCAACAAAAAATGCCTGTATGCTCTCTACAATGTTGATGTTCCAGCTCTTAGTATGCCAGGGCAAAATCCAAACATTATTTATTGTAAGCCATTTTTAATCTCATTAGCTGTGTGAGCTATGCTCCGAGCTTTGGCAGTCTTTTTATCTCTCTCTCTCTATGTGTGTATGTTTTAATTATTGAATTATTTTACTTTAACCGTATTGCAATTTTTTTAATCATTGCTAATCTTTTTTCTTTTTGTTCCCAGACTCCTAGGATTTTTTATAAAATTCAAAACAGCATTTTTAACTTATATGTAGTTGATGTTCAATTTCGCTCATATATTTGCTTTCATTTTTGTAGGCCAGCCACCATTTGGTTTTTTTGAACCTCACTTAAAGGTTTTCTTCCAGAAAATTCTAAAAAAATATGGTAATGATGGCTTTCCATAAAATAATGTGTTCTTCTGAACAAATGGTGGTGAATAGCTTATAAGCCAGTTAACAACTACGCTACCCGAGCAATTGCTTTTGTATCATGGTCATGTTACTGGACTGCAAACCACAAGATCCCAGGTTCTGTCCTTCACTCATACCAATTCGCCACATTGGTGACCTCGGACGATGAACCCTCAACCTTCGTACAGCTGTTGTGGTGCCATCTACCCGCAAACAAAGTCGTCAGACTCACTTGACGCAGCAACAGTATCAGCAACCACTCACCCACACACGCTCGCCATAACACTTGGCGCTACTCCAATGGGCACAGGCGCATTAGAATCAACAGCTAATAAATAATACATCATCACTCAATAGCCATATCGTTCGTCTCACCTCCGACTCACTGGATGGAGAGTCTGTGATGAATAGCTTATAAACCAGTTAACAACTACGCTACCCGAGCAATTGCTTTCGGATCATGGTTATGTTACTGACCTGTAAACCACAAGGTCCCATGTTCTATCCCCACACATTTCAATCCGCCACAAAGTAAAAAAGCATGAAACATCCACTTTTAAGATTGACAATATCTCCCAAAATAATTATTTCTGTTTTTATCACACATCAAAAATCCTTAAGCTCTGTGCTTTTTTATTTTTATTAGTGTTGGCTAAAATTTACAAATTTAAATTGAAAGAAAAAGTAGTCAAACGAAGTAAAAAAGAAATTTATATCAGTAGAATGAAAATGCAAAGCATAAATATTTAAAATATGATTGCCCTTATACTTTTTCCCGTAATGTAAAATATATAGCACAATTCTAAATAAACGAATATAAGTAAATGAAAACAATGATCGTTCATTGGATTTAGTATATTTATGATGAATTATTCTCTTGACTGTCTAATAGTATTAATTTAGCATGGTTTACTTTAAATATGCTTACTATTATAAAGATATAGCAACAAAAATCATGATTAACATTACAAATGGCATAAAACTACTTTGCGGACCCCTTTTATCTAATAAAATATTCAATAAAAGATTTCTTCAACTAAAAAACTGCATTTACGTCAATCATTTTATCTTTATGAGCACTTAGTTATATTATGAGAGATTTGATAGACATAAAATATATCCCTTTTTCGTCTACAAAAAAAAAATCTACTATCTCTGT
This sequence comes from Argiope aurantia, assembly GCA_026543865.1. Taxonomy (NCBI): domain Eukaryota; kingdom Metazoa; phylum Arthropoda; class Arachnida; order Araneae; family Araneidae; genus Argiope; species Argiope aurantia. The sequence continues at coordinate 113,050 of JAPMOR010073854.1, read as the reverse complement.
CGGTTTTCATTAATCTTTCTAAATGTCAAACCTTTACAGCACTACAAAGCAAAGCGATTATATTTTAAAGTTGAGCAACATATTATAGATGTTTGCGTACTTACAACATTTCTGGGTGAGTAAAATAAGTTTATATAGATTTCATAAATATATATTTTTGCTTTACGACATCATTTTGTTGAAGAAATCGATTAATAACAACGAGAGCGGTCTTCCCAAAACTTTCTCACATACTCTCTAATAAAGGTACTATCCCAAAGAAGGCCTCGTATGGCGTACAAAACTAACCTCTGGCGTGAATATAGAAATTTTATTGAATCTATCGCGTCATCCTTGTCGAGTTTTTTAGCAATTAATACCTAGTTATATCTGAAGGGCCGGGATAGTAGCGTTTGTAGAACGTTGGATTCGCGTCCCTTAGGTTACGAATTCGAACCCCGCCGGCCGAAGATTCCCCGCATGCTTGGTGGCTGACGCGCGTATAAATCTGTCGTGGTCACAAAGTCTTCCATGTTGAGAGTAATACCACTGGGGGTACTGGATCAGGGGTGATCATTCTCTGATTCAGGTCTAAATTACGATCTGTGGATGAGTGAATGAAATGCGCGAATGAAGTCCGCCCCGTAAAATGGGTTGTGACCTGTGTGTAGCGAAGGCATTCTCTTTGTCCTAGATGGCGCTACTATAAAAATAAGAGACGATCCCCCGTCGGCTTAAAATCGTTGTCTTCGTAACAGCGGTCCTGTCCATGGCAAGTGCCATAAGAAGCAACAATAGTAATATCTAGGCAATTCATACACTGGTGTGCAAAACTTAAGCAACAGGTATGTTTTTTGCCATAACTTCACGAGAAATCATCTGAGAGACATGAAATTCAGAAATGAGATACAGCATTTTGTTCTGAAAGAATGACGAAAGCATAGTTGCGCAGAAATGAATACAATGCATACAGTATGGAATCAAACAAAAAAAGGCTTTATTGAACTCATAGTATCGTTACACTTGATTGTCTGTCCAAGAGGAAGAACAGCAAGCAGATGTTCCTTAGTATGGGATATGCCCTCCCCTTACTGCAATGGTTGCTTCGCACCGTCTCCCCATACTCAGCACCAGATTGTCCAACAGTTCTTGAGGTAAGAGTGCCCATTCCTCAATCAGCGTCTGTTTAAGTTGTCGGGTGTTCCCAGGAGGATGTACTCGTGCCGCAAGGTGTCTCTCCAAAGCATCCCACACATGTTCTATCGGATTTAAATCAGGGGAGCACGTCGGCCAATCCATTCGAGTGATATCTTCACTTTCCATGAGCTCCTCAACAGCATGAGTCCTGTGTGACCGTGCATTGTCATCCATAGAAACGAAGTCTGATCCAATGGCACCTCGTAACAGACGCACATGGGGAAGGATCACCTCCTGACAATAGCGATCTCCAGTTACAGAACCTCTGTCGAAAACGTGGAGCTCAGTCCACCCGTTCATCATAAAGCCTTCCCAGACGACAACTCTAGGACCACCGAAACGGTCTCTTTCCGTGATGTTACTGGGATGAAACCGTGTCCCGACCTCTCTCCAAATCAACTGGCGTTGGGAATCGCTTGTGGCACTAAAACGACTCTCATCTGTAAAGAGGACACGACTTCATTGATGAGATGTCCAGTTTTTGTGCTCCCTGCACCACTCTAAACGGTTCTTCCAGTGGGAAACTGTCAAGGGGATGCAGCGTTCAGGACGGCGGGCGGATAGTCCACCTTTGTGAAGGCGTCTGGACACAGTAAAACGCGACGCCCCGTTGCTGCACACAGTTGCTGAGAAATGGCGCTTTCTGACTGGTTTCGGGTTCTTTTCGCCTGCAGGACGATATATCGGTCATCCACTGCAGTTGTTTTCCTGGGGCGGCCACTGCCAACCTTTCTCACAGCTGTACCTGTGGTTTGGAAGGCTTTCCAAGAGCGCGAAACTACACTTTTGTTGATTCCGAACTCTTCAGCTACACTGATCACACTACGCCCCTCCTCCAGCTTTCCGATCATTCTTCCACGTGTGAAATCATCCAGGTGATTTCTGCTAGCCATATTTCACGAATTAACTCACGTGCACTTGCAGCGAATGTCTTTAATTGCGTCTCCGTCCTTCCTTTTATTGTACTGTTGAGCTGCGCGCGCCTTCCGCACGTGTTTTGCGTACGCTCACGTCGCCTGATATTTGCATACGCATGACCTTTCTCTTGAATTACGTGTTCATTGTACTGATCGCAAGAACTCCTTTTCTGCAATTTCATGGCTATCTGCTTAAAATTTGCATTGTTGCTTAAGTTTTGCACACCAGTGTATTAATAGTATCCGAAAATCCAATTTGTGTTTTAGAAACGTTTATTCCAACCTATTGAAATAAAAATTTAATACAGAACTACAATTGTAATCACAAAATACCATGTCAAATTTGATATTATCTTTAGTTTACTGTGCCTTTAAATTACCACGTTTATATGCTTCTGAAATTACAAAGTAACAGACGATCAATCTCTTTTTGGATTTGGCTCAAAATTTGAAAGGTGTCTAAATTATAGATGTTAATTCTGTGTATCGAATTTTATCTGTCTTGTTCTCCTATTTTTGTAGTTACCGTGTTAAATTATACTCGAAGTACCGGACAGACGGACTTTCTCTAATGGATTTTGGGGCAGCGGTGGCCTGGTGGTAAAGTCTCGTCTTCAGAACCGGAGGGTTTATGGTTCGAGACCTCATTCAACCGAAAAACCATCGTGTAAGGGGGTCTGTTGCACGTTAAATCCGTCCTCACCAAACGTCCTCCCGCTGATGTGGAGGGGGGGGTGCCAGCTGAAGGGTCGTTCTCGTCATCTGACCGCGGTTCAAATTTACGAGGTCCGTCCCAAAAATAGCCCAAGTGTTGCTTCAAACTGGACGTTAATGTAACCAAACCTGAATGGATTTTGCTGAAAATTTGAGAGAAGCCTGCAAATTTGGCTTAAAGACCGCAAACTAAATTTCAGTGATCTAAATCAAAGCGGTTTTGGCCTATATTTTTCACAGACAGACGGACGGACATTTTCCAAAAATGTGTTTTTCGAACATAAGGAGGTGTAAAATACGAAGATACAAAGATTTAACGCTTCTTTGAATATATTTCATAAGTGTTTAGAATAAAATGTACTCAGTATGCATTTTGTTTTGTGCTTTTAATTAAAAATGGGTGCAGTAATTTGTAATTTCTTTGTCCTTCTAGTCTCTTGCTTAACCTGATTTCAATCATAGCGAAGAATTAACAACATCGCAAATGTTTGTAAGGCAAGGAAACGTGTTTAAGAAGCCGAATGAATTCTCCCAACAATTAATTTCTTTTCTCGAATACTTTTGATACACTCTTTTTTTTCGAAATCTCTGTTGAACATATCTTAGTTATTAATTACAGACATTGGCATGCAATAAACCTTTAATATGTTTAGATATATAATGTTTTATTAAAAGCACAGCATTTAAATCTTTTAAAAATTTCATTTGCAAAAAAAAAAAAAAAAAAAAAAAACCTGAGGCTTTTTTATTTCGATTGAAGAAATTTTTATTTTGAATTTCGCCTTCAAAATTAATTTAAATTTTTGACTTATGCAAAAGAAATTAGTTTATAAAATTTTACCAATTGCAAAAATTGTGAAAAAAATTAATTCATTAATATTTTTGTGGGTGATTTAGAATTTAGTAGCCAGCCTATAATGTTAGAAGGAAGTATAAGTTTGGCGTTAAGATATTTAAAGCATGAAACGGAATCGTTATTAAGATGTTGTAAAATAGTTATTGCGTAATATCAGAAAAACATATTATTCCAGCAATATGATTAAAAAATCAATGGCTATTCTTTTTCTGAAATATATCTGAAATTCGAAGAAAGTATTATGTTCTTTTTTACAACTGCCTAAATTATATGCATGTATCGAAGTTCAGATTTTAAATCAATGTATTTAACAAGTATATGGTGAATCTAACCCATAAAAATGAAATTAGCAAATAGGCAGCTGAATGCCAGACATTTCTTTTCTTTATACTTTTATCAAAGACATAATTTTATAGAGTCTCTTATCTCGATTTAGAAACCCAATAAAAAATTCTATACAGCTGTTAGGAGACGGTATGATCTTTCTTTCGTCTTCTACTTTAAACACAAATGCATCTTCTCATCTTAGTTGAAAAAAATTCGAGTTCTCATTACAAAGCTGTTTTAAACAAATAAACAAAATCTCAAAATTGCTTTCATACAACTTGTAGAACTCCTTTAAAGTATTGTGTCAGCATTTATTCTGCATTGGATTAAGTCTACAAAAGTCTTTCTTGTTTACATCCCGTGTATTTAACTGTTTATAAAAAGTCGAACATATTTCTCTGATAAGAATGCAAGCTCTGGCAGTCACAGTTCCTGAAAAGTATGAGAATGAAAGTAAAGTATTTTTTTTTCGTAATTATCTTTTATGATTATTAATTATTTTTGTAATTATCTAAAGTATTATCTTTTTGCACGTAAATAAATATATAAGTGTACGTATGCTGAATTATTCTGTATATGCGGGCAGTACTAAATGTGCATTCATTGAATAACTAATACATCAAGAATTTTGGGTGATAAACATATTGTTTTATGTGTATTCACAAAGACAGAAGTCCATTGAGTGTGTCTCTGTTTGTGTTTGTGTGAATTGAGTAGATGGGTATTATTTGTCTTCTATTTACTGTATCATTCCAATAATTCTTTCAAAATAGACTGCAAATTAATTAATGACTCGAGTAAATTTAATACATTAATTCCGATTGTAGTTACCCGATTAATTAATTTGAGTTCATATCTAATGATATATCTATTATTATGAATATAACTTATATGTGTATCCTAATCAATTTCAAGTGATGTGTTCATTTATATTAATTATTTTGAGTAGATTTATTTTTATATTAATTAATTCGAAGTGATTTATTATTTTATATTAATTAATTTGAGATGATACACCAATACATGTTAAATAATTTAATGTAATTTATTTCATAAACAGAATTTAAAAATAATTCAGTTTATAAAATAAATTCAGGTTTATAAAATAATTCTAATTTGATTTGTTTTAAAGACTAAAGTCCATTTAGTATGAGTGTATATATGTGAAATGAGGAGATAGACATAGTTTTGCATACTTTATTTACTGTATTTTCAAAAGAAAGCATTCAAATTAGATGGCAATTAATTAATAACTCAAATAAATTTAATGTACTCATTCTGATTGTAGTTAATCTATTAATTAATGTGAATTCATATCTAATTATATATCTATTGTTTTGAATTGAACGTATGCATGCATCGTAATCAATTTGAAGTGATGTATTCATTTATATTAATTAATTTTAGATGATGCATTAATATATTAAAGGCAATTTAATGTAATGCATTTAATAAATTAACGATGTATTAGTTACTTGTTATCTTCAAGTATTTTTGTGGTCACTCCGCATGTGAAACATTAACAGGAATATAATTTTTAAACAAATTATTACCACTTTTAAAAAAATAAGTAAAACACCTTTGTTGATAACAAGTTTTTTCCCTCGCTTAATATTCGTTTAATCTTAACTTTTATAATAGAATGTAAAAGTCTTTAGAATAATTATGATTAGGTTTTATATAAATTTTAAACATTAAACTGTTTTTGTAATTAAGTATAACATTTTTCAGTAAGATTATAGCATAATCATTAATATACCAGCCTCCTCTGGCGACCACCTAATTTGCCAGGATTAATATTCATTAAAAATTTTAATTAAATATTTTATTTAACTTGGCTTTTAATAGTTTTTTCAGCACAACATTTGCATATTTCAAATTTTGAAGCCTAAAAATGAGTTTTTTAATATTACAACTCATAATATTATAGAAATCTTGAGGTATTTTGTTTATCGTAATATGCATCTCTCTCTGACTTTCTGCCAGCTCTTATAAAATTTGGAGAGAAGTGATAAAATTTCAATAAATTCAAATCCCTTTTTTAAATATGTATATATATATATATATATGATTACTGAAAATCAAATCCTTCAGCATTGAAGTCTTTATGTGAATGACACAACATTTTTTAAATAAATTTATTGAATCTCTCAAAAAATTATACAAATAATTCTCTGATTCTCCATAAAATTGGGTTTTCAATATTTCTTTCAAAAGGATTTAGATGTGGCAAGTAATATTTTGTTTTATAACCGTTAATAATTTGCTTCTTAAAAGGATTACGAGGACTTATTTTTATACCCTATAAAATATCCCTTCGGTCCTATAAATATTATTCAGTAAAATTATCTTCACAATCTAAAATTTCAATTTTCTGCGATCAAGTCTGATCGAGTTATAAGGCTTTGAATATCATCATTTTAGACAATCAGTCTAGGGAAATTTCCAAGCACTTATTGACGAATTTTCTTCAATACGGTCGATAAAGAAGTCTAAAACCACACGTTTTTGTGGAATGTATACACTCAGTAAGACATTAATTTCAAACGTCAATAGAGGCATTTAATTACAAAAGAAGTTCTTTTATTTGAAATATTAGTGTCCCAAGAATATTTTATTAAATATTACTCACATAACAGAGGATCTGTATTAAAATTTAAAATTTGTAATTCAGCAGAATATTTATTGATTCACACTACATAAAATATAATTATTTATTTCATTTAGAATATTTTTTATTAAATATAATTGACAGTTAATATTTTTTTAGAAATTAGTTATTGAGCCTTGAACATTGTGGATATCTATATATAAAACTATGGATGCCTGAAATTAAATTATTGAATTAATAATATAGCTTTTCTAAAACATTATGGAAAATTCTATATATTTTTTTTCTCTCAATGATTTTTTAAGAAAATACCGCATTTCACATTTATTCCATTTCATACAGACACGTGCTGAACATTACATATTTCTAGGTTTAGTTTGCAGTAACAGTTAATTTAAACTTTCATTTTGAGATTTTACCAATGTGGTGGCAACGGGTTGATAAAACCTAATTTTTCTCACTCACTTATAACGTGTTCTTGCAGGTTAAATTTTATTTTCATTCTATTTGAAATAAATTGTTAGAAAATATGATAAAAAATATTATTTTACAAACTTTATTACTAATTTATAAAAGCTTAATGTATAGGTTAAACAAGGGCGTCATTGAAAAGATTATTTTTTGACTTTGATTAGATGTAAAAATCAATTTTGTATTGTAATATCTTTATAAGTTATCAAGAGATAAAATTAGAAAATATCGCTTAGTTTTTAATTAATTAAAACTAAATTAAGAATTTAAAAAAAATCTCATCGAAGTGCATATTCTCGCCCTTAAAAGCATATATGTGCCAAATTGGTAGCTCTATATCAAACAGTCTGCCCTTAGAGCATCAACACACACGCACATATTCGTCTTTATTATAAATAATTATCATAATAAATATATTATAATAATATTTAAATATTATTATAATATATATTTATAGATATAATAATAAATATTATAATACGTCTTTACTATAATAAATTGAAATTGCTCCTAAATTTGAAGGTTTATGGCTTCATTTGTTTATATGTTGATGCATATATGTTTGACTTATACAGACTTCACTTTCTTTTTGAAGTTGAAACAATGAAATTATATTCTTTCATGGCAATTATGATTTGCTTTTTTTTCTACTCAAATAACAAATTCTTCAACTCTAATTCTTTAATAAAGAAAACTTTTATGCAATTGAATTTTTTTGACAAATTTAAAAGATTTCACCACTGAATAAACAGGAAAATATTCCTTTTTTCAAATATATTTTTCATGCACATTTCAAATTTGCAATACTGAAAATATTGCTATAGAGAATTGTTAGGTAGTTACATCATACATTTTATTATCATTTCCTTATTCTTAAAAATATGCCGAATTTCTTTTCTCTATAAAAATAAATACTCAACAAATATTTGTTGCTATCTCAGCTCTGAAAATGTAGAAGTGCATATATAGCCATGACAAAACGAAATAAAATGCGGTAATTCAATTTAAATGCGCAAAATTTAATTCTCTTGATATTTTCGCTCGTAAAATATGCAGTTTTAATTTCGTTTAGCTTTTTCATAATAAAATAGTGTGTGTATTAAATATTTTGAGTTAACAATTCTATTTCATTATTCTAATTTAATTTGAACTATAGTTTAAAATAAAATAAGCCATTTCAGAAGCATAACTCCATTACCAACTAGTCCGTTAAATTGAGTAAATAATTTTATTTTAATATCTGAAAGAATAAAAGAAACTGAATTTTATTCGGTATAATTGTATACTTCAGTGCGTTACTCAACTATGAGGATTATCAAATGCAGCATTCTTAATTTAATTTCTTTATATTGATTCAGACATTATTTATGAAGGCATTTCAAATCTATTTTGAAATAAAGCAATCATATGCCACTAGTTGAATAGCTGAGAATAATTATTATGTATAACTTCAATGAATTCTCGCTGCATAACTAATTATTCCCATAATTTCTTTTTTACTTTCTTGTACACAAATCGTAAAGAAAGAATAATAATAATCATCGATAACTCGAAATCGAGATTTTGATGAAATCTCCATATTTCAAATCTCCCTGAGTTAAAAAAAAAAAATCCTATCTTTTCATTATGACTGTTTGTTTGTCTATCTGTTTGTAACAAAGAAACACTTTGAGCTAGCCAGATGAAATTTAGTATATGGTATTCAAACCGAATTTGAAAATTTCTATCAAATTTTAAACGAAATCCATTCAGAGGAAATCTGCGCGATATATATGCTTTGTCCTGAAAGGCAAGATAAAATAAAGAATAGGTAGATGGATATGCAATGTTTAATGGCACAAAAATCAAAGATGTTGCAAACAAGGGAAGTTAGAAATTGTAAACTATACCTGTTTTTATTTAAGTTTATCAATCTGTTCAATTGTAGCTTAATGATATTAAGTTAAAAAATCCTTATTATCAGTCATAATCATTAACAATGGGGAAAAAATATAAGATGAGGCACGGGAATTAGAAACAGCTAATAAATGGGAATAAGAAATAGAACAAGAAAAATGATGCCCTGGGGGAAGATATGACTTCTTTAGGGTATTTTAGAGGAAGATGAAAAATACCTTTTTCTAATGTCGTTTTCTTACGTTGCCTTTCTTTAGTTTCAACTGTATTCAAAAGAGGTGAAACCAAAACTGTCCTATACGTGAATACTCAATCTTTCCATCAGTTCTTACTTGGAAAAATTACAAAATTATATATTTTTGGATCTGTAGGTTACAAGAACTACGAATACGCTTTAATTTTCATTTTGGACTTTGACTTGGAAAGCATAATTTTGTACGCAATTAACCTTGACGATTTTCATTGTCAGATAATTAGGAACAAATATTTATGGTAATAAAAACATATAATTCTAATAATTTTAGAATAATTTAGGAAGGAAGTTATATTAAATCTATAAACTCTATAACATCCCTTCATAATTTTGTGTCCGAATAACAGGGTATCTTTAAGGAATCAGAATGTTAAATATGGTCTGCATGTGTATTACATTTCATGTATGTAAGTTTATTATTTATAGCAATTTGACGTTGTTTGAAGTCATGTATAAAAAGAAACAATAAAATTGATGTCGATTGAGAAAAAATGTGTTGCGTAACAAAGCAAAAGTAAAAAGTATCGCCTTATTTAATCGCAGGTTATCAAGCATCAGCAAACTCATAAATCTTGATTATGTAACTCCGGTAAAGAATATAGCTACATCAGCAAAAATGTTCATTTTGCAAAATAAAAGATAAAATGCTCAAAGTTTTTGTATTTGGTTTTTTAAAATTATACTTAATTTCATTTTCAAATACATTTTATCCAATCCAGTGATTTAGAATGCCATTTCTCAATGAAAGAATTTTTTTGATAATCGAATGTGTAAATCTGAAATACAAGGTGTTTAAAGAAACCTGTAATTATTTTGGAAATTAAGGAAGTAAAAGAATAAAAATAGAAACTATTTGATAAAAAAAACTATGAAAATAATGCAGAATTCATCAAATGACTTTGCAGTTGGTGGAATGATATGCTGCGTAACATGAGAAAATCCTCAAGTTAAATGTTAAATATGGCTTTTTGCAATCAAAAACATGACTTAAAGATGGAGAATCAGACCTTTTCATTGTGATAAAAATCATTTATGTTGCTCTTATTCTACGATATAATCATACAATTTTCCTTAGTTAATATTATAATTCTGATAAGTCATTGTTTCAGATTTTTATTAGAATGACATTACTGATATTTTTCAGATGTGTTTTACGGCTGTTTTTAAATATTTGTCGATTTTGTAGTATTTTCCTCCTGATTAAATAGCTCGAACACGAATGATTCTAAATTGAATTCTAGACATGAAATCGGGACGTTCTGTAATCAAATATGTTAATATGAATTGCCTTTAAACATAATTTGCTGGACATAATAGTTTAATAGCTATATTTACACTGAAATATAATTTAGTTATTACTTCAGACTTAATAAAACTTAATGTGAGACTTCCGGCGACGAAATTCTGTATGAATATCTTGATGTTTTTATGAGTACATGAGCATACCTAAGGAGATAATTAAAATAGTTCATTCCGCAACAAATTCCCCTCAATATATTATTCTCCCATTCTAAAATTGAACGAAAAATTACAACTGGTTTACCTAAATTAACCTAATTTTTCATTTAAAAAATGACATCCATGAATTTATCACCAAAAATTACTAGCTTTTGCGCGTGTTTTACAAGTTTTATTTCTTGCTATAATAAATATTGGTAGTTTAAGTTTGGTTTTCTTAGTGATAAGCTATGAATTTTCTTACTTCATTGGGGAACTTACAAGTCAAGTATGCGTCGAGTGAATATTATTTTTCTTATATATCCATTACTATTCTCTTCTGTAGAATCTGCCTAATTGTACTTTGCCATTGGTAATAAAATTTGCAGCCTTTAAGATATTATTCAGTTCTATCTTGTGTGCATTTGTATTTTTCTACGATCTCGTGCAAAATATATCCTCTAAAATTGAAAAATATTATGAATGCAATTAAATTTCCAGTTTACACAGAATGCTATTTCTAACAACACCTTTATATTTATTATCATGCAGCTATGCTTATGTTTTGAATCCTAAAAATATAATTAAAAATTATTTTTCGATTATACTATTAAAAGAGTTTATGAGATGTTCATTCTTTCTTTAATTATTTGAAAAGTTTATTGTCTGCGTATTCCGATTTTTTTAGTTCCACTTCAGTCTCTTATCATTAATTTGACAGTCGTAAATGCTTTATCAGAAAAATTTTAAATTTCAAATTGTGATAGATATTTATCAGTATATTTCAGTAGCCTTTAACTAGTCTGACCATCAACTACAAGAAAAATTATGGAGACATAATCTTTACTAAAGCTAAAGATAAAAGTGTGCGCATGCGTGAATGTACATGTTTGTGGTAGCGTGCGTGTGATGTGTGCATCGACGCTCTACAACAAACAATTTTTTTCAAACAACAAAATTTTAAAAAAAATACTCTGAGGTACACATTTGTATGTGTATAAAGACTTTTTTTTGAAATTTTAATTTTTTTAAAATATTAAGCGAAAATTTGGCATTTTCCACAGTAACATCCAAAATTATTAGAATAGAAAAACAATTTTTACAACATCATAAAAGTTTATAAAGTTATCCATGCAATGTTATGAATATTTAAACATATAAACTTTATAATAAATGTTAAAAAAATACTTTAAGAGTAATTTCTAGCAACTGTTGAAATGAATCTCAAATTATTCGCATTTTTGTTAATATTATTTCATTCAGGCATTTTTTCCATTTTTGTAGTCAAGATATGAAGATTCGGCCTTCTTTCCCATGTTGAGTAGGTTTCGATATAAGTCATACTTCTAATAATTTGTTGTATAGTGTTGTATTGTAGTATTTTGTTGTATTTAAAATTTAAGTTCAGAATCAAGCAATGGTGAAAAATTTTTAAAGTGCTTACATTTTAAATTATTTCTGCTTTTCCTGCGATATAATTGGATGTATAAAGATGTAGACAGAAAATTAGGAAAATGCAAAACACAGTTTGTACATCGGGGTAACGCTTTTGAAACAATGTAAGTTAAATGTCAACCAAAGTTTAAAGTCTAAAAAAAAATTGGTGATGAAAGAAGATAATGTTTAAATAATCATTAATCTTGGCGAACCAACTGATCGCCAAAATCGGCTAATAACATATAAAATGATGCGGTACGTCTTAATTCAGAAACATATTAACCGAATAAAAACATAAAGATAAAAAACAGATTTTTTTTTTTTTTTTTTTTACTGGAAGTATATTTTAATATTCTTGACATCTTGGTAAACGTTTTTTACATATTTCATAAAATAAATGATGAAATAGTAAAAAAGAGAAAACTATAGTAGAAAATACACAGAAAAAAGTAGAAAAGAGAACATGTAACAGAAAGCATTGAAATGTTTGTGCAAACAATGAACACGATTTTAATTTCATTGCAACAATGAAAATTATTTTTATAAATCATGGATAACAGTGTTTTCGAAATCTTATTTAGGTAAAAAGTAAAATTAAATAATAATTAAAATAATATAATTGCAAAGATAATAATTTTTTTTTAATTTTAAAGCTCCTTAAAATTATTTGTTGCATTGATATTTTTGGAAGTTATTAACAAAACACACTTAACTTTAGTCTAATTTTTAATTAATTAATTTTTTTAAAATTCTCTTTAAGATGCGAATTTTTTATCCTTGGCAGTACTTCTAAGTCAAAATGCGAGCCTCTAAATTCAATAGTCTATCCTGTAGTCCCCCAATAGATACATAGACAGATAGGCAATAAACAGAAAAATATATATTCACTTTCTTTTATTATTAGTAGAAATTTATTATATTCCTTTTTAAGAGCCCAAAGGATGCTACATACCGAAGCGATTCATTGTTGCTTTCTTGGGATTTTTTGGACTTGTCAACGTCTACGCCTTACGGGTGAACCTAAGCGTGGCTATGGTTGCCATGGTGAACAACACAGAAAAAATTACCAACATATTTAACAATTCCCGAGATGAATGCACGGATCTTATGGAGAGTGATAGCGATTCAACTATGGCTCAGAGTAGTTCATTGGTAAGTATGGTTTCAACAAATACATTTAATCATCTGAATGTTTCACTGTTGAAGGTCAGTATGTTCTTAATATTGTGGATGTAAAATAATTAAGACTTGTCCTAAATGAATTCAGAGGTTTTCTTTATGTAAAATGTTAGCATATGCAGATGCATCTGCTCTTGAATGTATTCCCTATTAAAGTCAATTCTAACATCCCCCTCCATTCTCCTTTTCTGAGGATTGAGGTGACTTTGTCGTGAGGTTTCGGTTTATGGACAGGAACGTCGGGAATTATGAACCTAGTTGTACATGAGTATCTCTAAGAATGTTGATCAGGATACCTTGAATGAAATATTACAGATGATATATCGGAGTTTAAAGTGTTGGTATATGTGATTTTCTCATTATTAAATCACAAGTGAAAAATTCCAAACAAGGTATATATAAGCTTGCCGCAACTTAGCGCCGATGTCTGTCATGTATCCGATTCTCTTGTCTGGACGCCACATCAAAATTGTGCCTATTTCCAAAACCTCACTTAAAGATTGCCATCTAGGATGTATATCTGAAATGATAACAAAACGCTTTTAAAGGTTGCAATAAAAAAATTTTAAGAATTCCTTTGATGAGAAATCGTTACAAATATTTCAACTTTGGTTACTGTAAGCCTACTTTGTTATCATTATGATTTCCCTATGGAAATTGATATTCATATCTTCCAAAACAGTTATCTTCCAACAAATAGTCGCCATACTATCATAAAACTCAAAAAATTACCTTTTTAATGATATCAATTTCATATCTGTATAGTTTTCACTCAATTTTAATAATATTTTTAATTCAATTTGGTATACTCTCTGAAATAATCTTTTTAAATGCTATGGAGTCATTCATCAAAATATTCAGTTGAGTGATTTTACCAAACATTAACTCAGTTGTAGGATTTTCACATCTGCTTTAATATCATAATATATACACATTTTAATCCGCAGTAAATTAATTTAATTAATTATGTGTTTCAATCAAATTTCTGCTGGAATGATTTGCACATGACTTTAAAAAAAATATTGTTCTTACATGATAACCGGAAATTTGCGATTACGGATTTCAATTTTTTATTTTATCTTTATTGTTTTATTTTACATTTATTTGTTTATTTGTTTTTCTTTTATAGGGAGAGAAATATGATTGGGATGCAAAGACGCAGGGAATGATCATGAGTTCCTTCTTCTACGCTTACTTCATTACTGTGCTAACCGGTGGCTATTTCGCTAAAAGATTTGGAGCCAAGCTTATGTTTGGCAGCGGCATAGGCGTCACGTCCATTTTGACGTTATTGACGCCTGTTGCTGTAAGATGGGGAGTCATTCCTTTCCTCATTGTCAGAGCTCTTGAAGGCGTAGGAGAGGTAAGATAGGAGAGGCCTAAGAAACTTTTGAAAAGTGTTGAATCTTACTTTCGAAAATTCATATACTTGATGAATATTTTGATATACTTTTGAGATTGGTAGTTTATTTTTGTATACCTAGCTGTATTCTATCAAAATAGTAGAAGTGGTTAAGTGATAACTGCAGTAATTCAATTTTTTCGCAATTTAATAAAGTGTTAACTTTAATATGATAATTCAAGCTGGGATTGGCGTTTTTTTCTTTATCCGAGCAGTTGAGTGGGCCATTATATCAATGTTTCGTTTGCCAGATAGGCAAGTTAAGAATTGATACAGTACATGTTACACCTGTTGAAGTAAACATCTCCTATTGTGATTGAAATTCTAAGCAAGGTTTAAAAAATAAGAACAGTCTCAAAATAGCTTTTATTCAATTAAAAAATATGTTTAATCTGATTAAATTAAATTAACTCTTATCCGAAGACATTAATTTTGTTCTTTTAATGAGAGACATCAAACTAAATAGTAGGTTTCATCGCTTCATTAATATGCATTAAATTAATTTGCCTGCGACAAATATAACACGAATCACCCACAAAACAATAGGAATTTAATAAGACGAAAAGACAGCACTTTTTCTTATACCATTAAGACGATTTATGATCGATTTCTTTAAAATTAATTTCAAACCGTTCTTTCTCATCATCCAAAATTCCCTATATAATATTAAACAGATTTTAATATTTTTAACATTACAGGAAATTGATCCCAGACGCATTTTATGGAAGTGAATCATACCAGTTTGCTATTCACGCTGGATCTTGGTAACCATAAAAAAATCCATGACTATTAAATTATACTTTTGTTATCATTTTTAGAGAAAAGAAAATCACTAAATGCTAATGTGTTAGCCGTATTCGATGTGAAAGAATTAAAAACTTGAGATTGGTGAGAAAAATCAAGACCGATGAGGTACTGACAGACAACATCAATGCCAACAAATGAACGCTTTATCTTACTTCTCAGATCCTGAAGTGAATCTGTGGAGACAAACTGAGCATTTGGTCAAATATTCTTTCTCACATCTTGCAGAACTTCAAAATAAAACTGCTGTTTAGAGAACGAATTCTCACTGAATTCATTATATATCAAATAGATATCAAGAAAATTGATAAGCATGTTTAATATGTTTCTGCTAATCCAAACATTGCATAACACTCATGGAATCATAAATTTCAAAGCATATTGGATTTCTGTGAGGTAGATTACAACTACGGAATCAGATTATCCTGAACTATATTGTAATAGAAGATGGTTTTATATACGAGATTACATAAAACCCTCTAGATTGATAACAAACATGATATTGGTATGTTGCCTTCTTAAGCCTATTAATCATTATCGTTGCAAGAAGAGTCTTGAATTCCAATTTGTTGCAGTTCTTGAAATTCAGTTCAATAATTTTATGCCATGCCTATGTGTCGTATATTTTGCATGCATTAATAATTTACTATTTTCTCCGTTTTTTGCAAAGCACTGGTTTAGTTTTTAGCCCTTTTTAATTTTAGAATGTTTTCTCATTACATGTAAGATTAATTGAATCTCAAAGCCTTGTGAAATGCTTAATGAGATATTTAAGTGTAACAAAAGTCATACATGCAGGCGTGTTGATGATGACAATTCATAGAGTTCAGAAAACGACTTTTTTATGTTACAGCTTTATCTTTCATATCTTTTTTCTACGTCAGCAGCAACAAATAAATGGCAATTCCATTTACGACTTCACTACTACATTGCTTTAAGGGAAAAAGCATCCACTGCGATATACAAGATCTTTTAACAAAAACAAAATTGAAATAAGACTTATCTACAGATGTTTAGCCTTTATAAAATAAACATATTTTGTTGCTTAAATAAATATACATTAATTGCAAATAAATGCAAATAGTTAATCAGAAAGTCAACTGATATTTAATATATTTCAAGATATCTATTAAAATCTTAACTTGGATGTGTGTGTGGTCTACCAAACAAAATTGGATCAATTCCAGTTGTTTAAAATAGTTTTTCTTCGGTGAATTTAGAGCTCCCCTTAACAAAATTTCTTTCAATTGAGAAAAGAAACAAAAGCAACCCTTCTCATTCATCAATCCGGCAACCATTATATTATTACTATGTTTTCTTTCATAAATTTAACAACTGTTCTATGTGATCACTACCGGTGAGTTGTAGAATCCATTTTTTTTATTTAATCACTTAATTAGCATTTAAATAATTTCGTAATGTGCTAAGATGTACTTTTCTATGCGTTATACATGAAATAGTAAAGAAAAACTGTTTTGTGTTTGATGTATGAAGTAACAAGTAATGCTTGTTTCAGAAATATGTGCTTACTTTTTTTAAACAATCTCACTCTGAAAGAGCTGATAAGAAATGAGTAAGGAAAACTCTTTTCCAAACTTCTTTGTTAAGTTCATTTTTCTTTATTCTATTTTTTTTCCGATGCTAATTTTTAATTTCATTTTAAACTGTGCTAATAAATTTTAACAAAAAATTTGTGTGATGTTTCAGCATAGTATCTAATCAAAATAAATATCTCAAACACTATATTTTAGCTCAACTCTGTCTTATTGGAATTAAGGCATATTGCCGTATGCGCAAAGATTTGAGCATCTGAAAACAGATAGTCTATAGAAAAAATGTTCTTATATCAATAAATATTATCTTTGAATCTGAATTAAACGACTTTATCATCAATTTTTCCTACTTCGGTTAAACAGTTGCTTTTACAGCTTACTCTGCAGATTGTCTCAACCTGTTTGTCAAAATAATTATATCATTTTGCATTTCGTTTTGTAGTACATGTCTGCGTGTGCCCCCCCCCCCAAGCAGAAAATAGAAGCAACTTGCGTTTGAGACTGGAAACAACAGGTTCAGTACCTGTTTTGTACACCAAATATTGAACGTTTCTGGTATGTTTTATTTATTTAATTCTTATCATATTCTTGGCTATCACAAACTGACTAAAAATCGGCCCACCGGAAGGCACACGGAAAAACCTGAATGACCGGACCACAGCAACAGCAACACTGGCGTGAACTGTGGTTGAGTCCTAAGAGCCATCACCGGTCACTGTATAACCCTTCCCTAAGGAATTACCTCTCGTCATCGATGGGAGGAGCCAAAACCCCCCATTTTCGTGTATCAACAGGGGTGGCGAGAACCAGTAACCATGCAGGAAGCTTCTCATCCTCAATTACTCGTGGCGCCATATTCTTGGCTAAGAAACTCAGCGATTGGCTAAGAAACTCAGCGACTATAGATCAGCGATTTTCAACCTGTGAAGCGCGCCCCCTAGGGAGAATATCCAAGAGAAAATATTATTTTAAAAAATTGATTAACTGACTGAAAGGAAAGCACACATACACATAAAAAACAAAATACATTTCGACATATTTAATAATTTATTAAAGTAAAACAACTTTCTAAATCAAAACATACTAAATTAAAACAAATTTAATAATTATTAGTGACTTTCTGGGGCCTGTCTTGCAGAGCGAAGTTTTTCGAAGGATGGCTTAGAAATAGCCACTCTCAGTACTGCCGAAATCTATATTTTGTCTTCAAAGAAGCCACAGTAGAAAATCCAGTTTCACAAAGGTAGGATGTTGAAAATGGTAATGGAATGCGAAATGCCTTTGTTTTTAGTGCAAAAAAATCCTCCTCTACTCCTACCCAACATTCAAATAATGATTTATTACTAAATTGTCGTTTAGTTTCGCCATTTGTAGAGAAGACTATGAATTTTTCTTCCTCATCAATTGAGAGTCCTTCGGGAGTCTTATCAAATGGATCCCTAACTCATTCGTAACTTGCTATCAGTTTGTCGTCAGAAATATAATACTTTTTAAAACTCTTTCCCAGCATGGCTAAATGATTTTCAGTGGTTACAAAAACCCCTTTTACATGTTCTTCTTCAACCTTATAAGTTTTAGTATAATAATCCACATTTGCAAACATTGTTAGATTTCTTTGCTTTAAATTTCTGCTCCACAATTCCATTTTTCTACAAAAATATTAACTTTATCACTCATATCTAACGTATGCGTATTTGCTTCTTGGCGAAGAAAATTCAAATTATTTAATTTCTCTAATATGTCGACCAAGTAGCTCAATTTCATCACAAATAAACTATCGCGAAAATTCTCGGCCTCCGGTCTGTTTTCTTCTTCTAGGAAAATGGCGATTTCTTCTCTTAATTCATAAACACGTTGCAAAAATTTCTCACATGATAACCATCTTGCCTCGCAATAAAATAGTAACGCTGAATGTATTGAACCCATGTCTTTACAAAGTGCAGAAAAGATTCTCGATTTCAGGGGTCTCATTTTTATATAATTTACTACGGTTACAACCGTAGTTAACACAATATTCAGACCAGGACTCATTTCTTACGAAGCCAAAGCTTCTCTGTGGATCATGCAATGTGTCCAGACGCACTGAGGCGATTTTTGTTTTACCAGTGCTTGTATACCTTGGAATCTTCCGGAAATTGAACGAGCACCATCGGTGCATATTCCGACGCAACTTTTCCATTCTATATTTGCCTCGTTCATAAAATCATTTAAAATAGCAAATAATGCTAGAGCCGTTGTTTTAAATTCTATTGGTTTGCATAAAAGTAGCTCTTCTACTACTGCCATATTATCACAAGATCGAACATAGGCAATTAAATAAGCATCTTTATTACTATCTATTGCTTCATCAAGCTGTATTGAAAACAATTTGCCACGTAACTTCGAGAAACGCTGACACTGTACATCTTCAGCTATATCCCCTATTCGACGAGCAACAGTATCAATTGAAAGATTTATGGACTGCAATTCTTTTGAAAAATTATTTCCAAACATAGTCTCTACAATCTCAATAGCTGCTGTCAAAATAAGCTCTTCATCAATGGTGTGAGGTTTTTACATCTAGCTATTTTATATAAAACTTTGTAAGATGCAATTAAAGCTTTTTTATTCACAAAGTTTTTTTTAAATAATTTTTGCTTTTTATATGATTTTAATTTTAATTCGAAGAATTCTCTGGATTTGTTAACGTACTCACTATGAAGCGTTTACAAATGTCATTTAAGTTTATTAGGCTTCATGCTGCCTGCGGCCAACATTTTTGAGCAAATGATACACAGGGGCCTTTCTTCTTCATTTACTTCAGCACTGGTAAACCCGAAATTTAAGTATTCTTGAGAATATTTTCTTCATTTTATTTTCGGAACCACGCTGGTCTGTGTACTTGTTGATGCTTGACTGTCGTCTAATGCTCGCTTACTTCCGTTTAAAAATTTATTCATGAATCTGCATAAATCTGCTGCCTTAAATATTTAATATGAGTAATTGCAATTAACACAAAAACATATATAACACACACATTCGTGCTATATTCGATAGCGATAGAAGGATCGACTCCAATGGGACTGGCTGGAATAGAAACGTGCGTTATCGAAAATTTTCCTTCTTCATATGAGAAAATATCTGCGCATGCTCGAGACGGCATCGGTCGTGTGGATTCTCTTCCACTAACATTACATTTTTTTTTCTTTTTTGTTTAGTCATACTTCTGTTTTATTTCTTTTATTATTCGAAAAAATATATTCCCAGTTTCTAAATTTAGCTCATCCCATCTAAGTCAACTTTCATTAACGAATTTTTCTAATTTCATATCCTTTTAACATTATCTACCTATTTGGCTTTCATTTCAAATATAATATTTAAATTTTCCCCGCTTTAATTCGCTTCATCTGTTTACTGCCCGCTTGGCAAAATGCCAGATGTGATTTCTGGCCAATGTTGGCTCGATTTTACTCTTTTTTTGGCAGTTAGTTAAAAATAATTTAAAAACAGAATACAAAATACTGAATATACATTGTTGTTGTATACATTTTATTGTAAGCGGGGGGAGAGATGAAAATTATGATTGAAAAGTAGACCGCGGATACTGAAAGGTTGAGATAATCTGCTTTAGATTTTTTGCACTCTAATGTTTACGGGTTTTTTTTTTGTTTTGTTTTTTTACACACCAGTTTGGTCAGATATAACAACTCTCAAAGTATGAAAACATTTTCATTCCAGCTTTTCTTTTTCCTGAAACATGTCTTCAAGTATCTTCTTTATTTACATTTCTGAAATTTGAATTTTTCGTTTCAGGGTTTGACATATCCAGCAATCAATACCATGGTCAGTCAGTGGGCGCCAAAACTAGAGAGGAGTAGAATCTCATCAGCAGTGTTCAGTGGAGCTTCCATAGGGACCGTGGTTTCTTTATCTGCATCTGGGCTACTGTGCAAATCAGAAGCCCTTGGAGGATGGCCGTCCGTCTTTTATGTGTTTGGTATACCCTTTGCATAATCTATTATATTTAAATTATATGCATCAATAGAATCAAATTGAAAATGTAAATGGTCAAGCATTTCGTATTATTACCTTATACCGCTTTACATGGTGAGCTTTCTCATATCAAGAGTCTGAGAGTAAAATTCTTCTGTGTCAAAATTTTACCCACCGATTTTGTTGATTGCTAATTAATCTTTATATGTTTTAACAATAGAATCAGACGAATTCTTTAATAAGCGTATGTTTTTAGGTGCTATTGGTTGTTTTTGGTACGTACTCTGGGTTATATTTATATATGAAACACCTGATGAGCATCCAACGATTTCTAAAGAAGAATTGTTTCTTATTTATGAATCAGAAGAAAATCAATTGTCGCAAAAGGTGAGATAAGTAATCTTTACTTAAATTGATATTTACTCTCAAGATTTTAAATAATTTGTCTTGCTATTTTAGTTATTAAGCTAAAATGTTCTTTTATTAAATTTTGACAAGAAACCTATGTAAAGTTAGACATAAAAATAATTTGCATCAAAAAAATTGACACATTTAGAAATAATATATGTTCTTGTAATCTAAGCTAATTCCTGTAGAGCTAGGCGTTTTTTTCATTTATTACAGTTTAGATGAATTTAATATGGGAGAAAAGACGGAATTAAAAATAATGCATTCTATTAATTCAGAGTTTCGATTATTTTATATTTTTGGGAAACAATGCGATCATAAGTATAAATATTGAGTTATTATAACAATTTGCGTCGCTGCAAAAGTCTTTAGGAATATTCGTAATGGCTGTATTCAAACATTAATTAAAATTAGTAATAATTTTAATTAATGTTTGAATACAGCCATGACAGAAAAAAATATATTTAAAAATTTCTGAAGAGAAAGGTTTAATACAAAAAATGAAATGCTGTTCCAAAAATAGATTAAACATATTGTATAAATAAAATAAAAGTAAATCTAAAATTTAAATATGTAAAAATTGCAAATGACTTATTCGAGTAGATAGAATAAATCTCAGAAAATATCGCAACACAATGTCCATAGCCAGAAATTCTTCCAGGTCTCATCAATGAAAAGTTAGTAAGAAATATCGCTATTTTATTTTTACCATTACTTATTATGAAGATAGCTGTTCATTTTGATTCGACAACTAAACCTTTCATGAAATCTGTTGGGTAATTTTTCTACTCGTAATTTTAATTCTTGCAGGATATTGATATACCATGGAAAAAAATATTCACTTCTGTACCGACGTATGGTGTTCTGTTTGGCCACATTGGATCATATTTCGGATTAGCAGTTCTGATGACAGAATTACCTTCTTATCTCTCTGGAGTCTTGCATTACAGTGTGGAAGCGGTAATATTCCATTAAAAATTAGATTTTTCAAGTATATATTGACAATTCATTTATTTTTAATCGATTTTAAGAAATGTTCTGCTCCTCAATTTTTTCCCTCACATATTTCATTAGCATTTTATGGAAGTAGTGAAAAGTTTTGGTAGAACAACAATAGATGGCAGCACAATGTATTACATCAGAAATAGACAGAAGTGCGAAATTCTAGAAGGTGCAGGTTTTGTGATATGATTAAGAAGCATCATAATTTGTTTTTATCATCTGATTATGAAATACATAAAATTTTATTTCCTTCAAAAAAGTCAATTATATCATTTTGTGCAATATATTACCAAGAATGAATATCAGTTTTCTATAAAGAACAGAATGATGTGATCTTATTTTTGAGAATCTACAGAGATAAATAAAAATTCGAAATAACAGAATAACGCAAGTATGTGATTGCATGGAATTGTCTATAAAAATTTCTTGATTTAAAATAGCAATAATTGTCGTATATTGCTTAATCAAGGTTATATGCCTCCTATTAATACAAAATACCCAATAACATTTTACGATAACTTCACGATATTCTTTGGCATTCCGCATATAGAACAATCTTGTAGGGCCTAGGTTTAATCCCTACAAATTCAGTTCAGTATTATTCGTTGAGGGCTCATTGCAGGACTATATGAAATAATAACGATATTGTATTGATTACAAAGTAATATAATGAAGAGTTGGCAATATTGCTAAATATCTAGTGACGTATGGACTATAGTTATGAGTCAGAATTTTTATTTTGTCCCGGTTTTGTCTTTTAAACAAAATTTTAATTGTGAGCAATTTTTTTTTTTTATGTTTTCTCCCTTTCTGATTTACAAAATATAAAAAACACAAAATTTCCAAAAGCATTTGACACAGATATTTTAATATATCTGCACAATTTAAACGATATCTTCATGGTGTTATACTTCATGATATTCCGAATATCGAATAACCTCATGGAGATATCGTACAATACTTTATCAAATAAGGCTTTATCCCTACAAATTCAGTTCCGAGTGTAAAAAGATATTGCTAAAATTCTACCTGTCTATGTATGCGTTAAATATATTAAACATTCAACAAGTTACACGGAGGAAAGTCAATGTGTTGCCTTCATACCAATATTACATATGTGTATGACACTTCCAACTTTGTATTTCAAAGAAAATAATTCCCATCTATGTATTCGTAAATGTGTCATTAATTTCTGAAACAGACAAACTAGCTAGTGGTATCCAAATACAAAGTGAAGATACATATAAAGTACAGGGAAAATCAGTTGGAGAGTAGATTGCTTATCTTCTTGTATTTGAACAAAATGTAACAAATGAAATTCTACATCTAGAGTTTAAATTAAAATCGTGTCTGTCAACTACTGTACATATGTACATGATAATTCTAAAATGAAAAAAATTTAGTGAATAAAATTTAACATGTGTTTCAATAAAATTGTTGATTTGCATCAAATTTTGTACCCAATTATTCAATAGACAAATTCTATAAGATTTTATATAACTTACTTCACATGGTTAATGACTGACTTTGAATGCATAGATAGCATTTCTTAGGGCAACAGAAGCCTTTTCTACGCTAGTGAGATCTCATTTGGAAATAAATATAGAGCCACCGTAACTCCACGGTTGCAATTCAGAGTGAAAACTGAACCTAAATAAATACAAATGAATTTTACTGAAACATGAGATTGTTGAGATCAGTGAAAACAATATCAATTTATTTATAAATTCATTGATAATATTCCCTAAATATTTTGTTTCTTTTAATACTTATGATGATTCCCATTTAAAATCATACTAGAATATTCAATCGAAACAAAAAAGATGCAATATCTAAGTGTTTTTATTTAATAAAATATTGATTATATATTGTTTATTGGTACATACTTTATTTTCTAATATTTGTTGCCATTGTCCAAATTTATGTTGAAGTAGGTATGATGTTTATTTTTCAAAGTCACAAAATGCTATTGTTTTCTGCAGAAATTCGGTTTCAATACTGTTTTCGTAAAGAATTTAGCTCGGGCGTTTCCAGTATTTTTTCATGAAATTATTTAATTGTCAGACGTTAATTTGCTTATATAAAATCATGGATTATTTAAAGTAAATCATTGGAGGAAACATACAATCGAATCATTTTGTATTCATCATAAAAAATTGATTCTTTCACCAAGAATTCACGAAATATTATTTTTTTCATTTTGTCGACTTCTATTTTTCCTATGAATGGAATCAGATTCTTTCTAAATACCCAGATGGAACTTTTCCATTGTATTAAAAAATTGAAAAACACTTCACATTTGAAAAGTGGAATCACTGCAAACATGTTTTATTACAATTAAGTTTATCATATGAATAAAAATCAACGGTAAATGCAAAGCGAACGGGTAAAGGTCAAAGCTGTGTTGCCAATGTGATCTATAACCAAAAAACTTTACACTTCCACGTTCTTATTTTTATTTTTCGAACAACCCTCATATAATTATGCTGATGCTTGTTGATGTTTTCAGCAAATATTTTGACCATATATGCTTTTGTTTGTATCTCCTTCACAGAGTGGTCTATTAACTGGTTTGCCAAACATCTTGGAGGCATTGGGCGGAATGATGTCATCTTATGTTGCGGACAAACTCATAAGCTCTAAGACGCTGAGTGTCACGTCAGTTCGCAAAATATTTCAATCAATAGGTGAATCCTTGGACATGTTTTTTTAAATCAAAACTATCTTTCATCAATTATAGTAAAAAAATTTCTCAAAAAAGGTATGAAAATAATAATTTTTATTTGATGTTATGTAGCAGATTAAACTAAAATGCCTCGACCTTTTTAAATAATATCGTTAGAACTTGTGCTAACAATTTTCAGAAAAAAATAAAAAATTAGTTTCTAGATAGAAAAAAGAAAGAAGATTAGAATGATTATTTTTAATAAAAACTTCTTTTATAAGCCTTGGTGTAGCATGACCAGTATTGATTTTTGTGCCCTGAAACTGAACAGTAAATAGAAACCACCAAGAAAAACAATTTTAAAATATCTTTACAATAACTGTCAACAGAAACATTTCGAAATCCATGACATTAATTATTTCTGAAATTTTTTTTCGATATAAACGTATCTGATTTATATTAATTGATACAATTTTTCTGAAAAGCTGTTTTTTTAACACAATCAACTTCTGTTTTCAGGTATGATCGGATCAGGCATTTGCTTGCTTGCGATAACTGTTTCAGGATGTCAGGCGTCGGTTATCATAATCCTATACTCATTATTATTGTACGTGAACGGCTTTAAGTATTCTGGATATAATGTTACTCACGTTGATATGTATCCACCAATGGCAGGTAAGAATAATATTCAACAATTTTATCTATATCTATACTTATAATAAAGCTCAATGTGTGTGTGTGTGTGTGTGCGTGTGTGTGTGTGTGTGTGTGTGTGAGTGTGTGTGTGTGTGTGTGTGTGTGTGTGTGTGTATGTGTGTGTGTGTGTGTGTGTGTGTTGGCGCTCTACAGGCCAGACCATTCAACCTACAGCTACCAAATTTGGCACGTGTACACCTTGGAGGCCGGGAATGTGCACCTGGGGGTTATTTTTTCGAATTTTTAACTAGAATTTTATTTATTTAAAAATTAAGCGAAATTTTGACGTTTTTCTGCTATAACTTCCGAAAATATTACCGCACAAAAAAGATTTTTACATGAAGTTAAAGATCAAAAATTTATCTTTTAAATGATACTAATGTTTTAATCTTAAAATTAAATTTCTATTTTTAATGATTTTTTAAATAAATATTTTAACTATGTTTTTCAATAATTTTTTTTCGTAAAAAATAAAAGGAGCAGCTCCCGTATACGGCCTAGAGGCGCCATTTTTTTCGCCAAGAAGTCGCCAATAATGCGTGTTTAGGATGTTGTGATTCTTAACCGGAAGTTTTGAAGCCACGTTAGGCTTATTTCTAAGACTGACAAAATGCACTAGACCATAAGTCAGGTGGTGGCGCTGCACCCATTTTTTATTTTAAATAATTCAGATAAATATTGCTAATTTTTGAAGCCATGTTAGGCTTAATCCTAGGACTGACAAAATACACCAGCGTAAGTCAGGGGGGGGGGTATTGAAATATTTATGATAAAAATTCAAATGAAACGGTTTGGTAAATTATAAGTATAAGGAAGCATGATGCTCACTTGCTTTTAAATATAATGAAATGCTCAAAATTAATATTAAATAATGACGAAATTATTTTTTGCTCCGATTTTTAAAAATGATTTCTTAATTTTATGCTGAATATGTTCTCATGAAAACATTGATATTTTTTCCTTTTAAAAGCATAGTTTATAAAAGTTAAGAGCTGTATATGTGAGCTGCTCCTTATAAAAACACATAAAAATACTGAATATGTTCTAAGGTTTAAGGTTACCATAAAGAAGAATATATATGCCTATGACGGCAACCAGAAATTACCGTTTATCTCCAAATTTCTCGCCAATTTGGCGGAGGCCGTATACGGGAGCTGAGCCAAATAAAAATTGAAATTAAACACGTTTCGCATTCATGGGAAAAAATCAGCTTTTTTCAAAGTGTTGCCATCATATTGATTAAAGCTCCAATTAAAAATAAATTAAATCTTTTTGGAAATGAAATCTGCAAAAATATAATTTTCGGCACGTGTTTGTAGGAATGAAACAAATATGAAATATTATTTTTTCTAAAAAATAAATTCAAGAAAAATTATTTTATGATCTATGAAGATATTGCCGCATTGAAGAAAGACTGTCGAATCTCGATGGCCGAATGGTCATGGCACTGGTCTTGTGATCAAGAGACCTGGGTTCGAATCCTGCTAGAGACACTGAGATTAATGGTATATGTAAATACTTAATTCCTTGATTTTATGTTTTCCTTTATTTCATGTTCCAGAAGATACTGGACATTTCTTTAGTTTACCAGACAAATGTTCTGGACTTTTCTTACTGTCTCCAGAAGAGTTTTCTGGAACTTTCTCTGCTTATATAAAAGCAGAAGATTTGTCAGTTACTTTATTCTCAGTTCTGAGTTCAGTTAATAAATTGGTTTAGCTCTACCTCTTGTATGTGTCATTAAGTTCTATACTAAAGTATCTACGTGACAATATAAACAAACTTATGGCCTTTATTGATGGAATAACTCATATATTTTCCTTTTCAGGTTTGAATATTTTTACTTTTGTAAATATCGTTGCGCGTGTTTTTAATTTCAGATAATTTCATTTTCCAGTCTAAATATCTGTACTTTTCCAAATATCGTCTGCTTATTAATTGCATTTTTCTCTCTTTTGTTCTTGGCAACTATTCAAATGTTATGTTTACTTTTGATGTGTTTGTTCTATGTAGTACTTTTGTATGTGATGTTTTATTCGAGCGGATATTAAGAAGAATGCATACACCACAAGAGAAAGCACAGATTTTATGGTGGTTATAGAGTTCATTTAAAATCAACTAAATCACTGACTTTTAAGAGTTAATTTCCAATCACTTAAACTGACTGATTTATGAAAATTTGAATATCACTATTAAATAAAAAAAGGATAATTTTAGATTTTCCATCGATCGCGTCAAAGAAAATACGCCAATCAGCGCGCAGGTTTCTCAAGATTAATTGGCCTAAGATTATGAAAATGTTGAGTTTTTCTAAATTTTTAACATTTAAAACTTCATAAATAAGTCTTAGTTGATCGTGGAAAATAGAAACATTCATTCATTTATTTAAAATTTGGTGTGTCCAGAATATTTCTCAGAATATGATACATTACTGCATTAAATTTAGACTTCATAATTTTTGAAATATATTTATAGGCCGGAACAAAATATTATTATTGATTTCATTTCAATCCTTTTTAAAGCAAAACTAAAAACTGAATTTTATGCTGAATCTCAGAAATTTTTGTTGAATTATTGTTTGAGATATTACATAAATGATGAAAAATATTTTGTAGTTAACATAAGACTTAAATACCGAGCGATTCTGTTTGCAATACTCACATTCAATAATAATAATAATTTATAAATAACAATAATGATGATAAATAAAATAAAACGCTTGGTTTTATTAAAAAATATCTTAATATTAATGGCAATTTCATCATTTACATTTTAAATTAAAGTTGAAGTTTTGCCTGAAATGACAACAAATTAGCAAAATATATATAGTAAATTGAACGAACGATCTAAACAGTATAAATTTGGTATGACTATCAAAATTTGAAGATTAAAAATGTTTTGTTTGAGAATCCTTTAAGAGACCAGTTACTTAAAATATTTAATTGAAAATTGTAGCGAGCGGTAATAGTGGCGAACCGGCTGGTCGCCAAAGGCGGCTAGTATGAAATAAAGCAATGCTCAGCCGTAGTCATTATTAAAAACTTGCAAGATTGTTTACACTTTGACTTAAATACATATTTCCATTTTATATTTACTTAAAATACCATACCATCTTAATATGACAGTTATATATTTATAGTGTAGTTAGAGAATTGGGCATGCATTTTAAACATGCTCCAGCTAAACAATTGTAACTAAGATTCTACGCGAATCTATATTAAGATTACAAAACCCAATACAAAATGTCATTTATGTATTTCTAAAAGTCGCCAAGGCTGGACTTTTAAAATTCAAAACTTTGAAATACAAGCATTTATTTACAGTAATTTAACTTTCAAAACTAAAGTACCCGAAACGCCCATTTCAGCAAAATACGACGATCTTTCGAATTACCATTACCTGCGAAATTACCATTCCTTCTTCATTATGACCAATTTAATATAACTAAGGCACGCTTTATTCTTTAGAATAGACTTATCCTGAAAGAAGTAAAAGCCGAAAATTTAATTTTACAAATCCTTTTAATATTTATCTGTTAAAGAAAGTCCTTAAAGTTAAACCTTTGTATGTCAGCTGTTTAAAGGCGTGAGCTACCATTGTGCTTTTATAGCGAGTATACAATTTTTTTAATGACAGAGCAGCACCGGCGATTTAACATAGTAAGATGCCAGTGATGTGAAGCTCTTAAGTATCAAAGAGTTTATCTTTATTCATACAAGACATAGGACGAAGTCAAATAACAGATTTAAATCATGTTAACGACATTAATATTTCACGTAAGAATTTTTTAAGGGTTATCCAGTTATTTAATTGCAAAATTTAATATGGAATCAAACTTGCTGCACCTGTTTTTCATATTGTTTTAAATTATTTTCACAGGAGTTTTATTTGGATTGACGAACAGTATATCATCCCTTAGTGGAATCATTGTGCCTAATATGACTGGAGCCTTCACAGCTACGGGGGTAAGGGAATCTGCTAGGTGATATCAACAGGTTTCGAGACTAGAAAGCACGCTGCATGTAGAGATGCTTACATATAAAGATGAATACAAAGTCATAGGGCATCGTCATTCAAAAGTCATTGTGCCAAGAGACATAGTACTATGTGGACAGGGAGCTGTGATTTACTTTACATTATTATGATTGCTTACGTTATAATTTTGCAATTCCAACGTGAACGAATGGTGAAAGTGAGATTCTACAAATCTGTTACACGTAACACAGTTTCATATAAATCAAGTTAGATATGTGTTACAATCTTGGCTACTCAAACTAGTAATCCCATTTCATGTGATGTAGAAAGGTTATAAAACTGCTTCCGTAAGTCATGGTGATACTGCTTCGTTTAATGGTGGCGGGGTGGTCGACTGTACACAAGAAGAAGGAGAAGTAATGCAAGATATGCAAGATCGTTTGAGATTCTTAGGCACTTAACACTTTAAAAAGTCAGAATGATATATTAATATATATCCTAGAAATGATATATTAACATAATTTTTGGATTGGGATTCATATAAAAAAGCTATTCATCAAGTTTAAAAGATAAAATTAATTCGGTTTATAAAATTATTTGGTTAATTAACAAACTAACACGTTACATTATGGAATGAGATATGAAAATAAATCGTGTAGAATTTTGTTTCATCGAAACATTTGATGTTAACAGAGGATCATTTACATAATTGCATACAAAAACTGATACATTTTGTAATAATTATATTTAACATGGTTTAGAAAGAATAAAGAGCAGAAGAACAACGATGAAAAGAATTTAACTTGATTCAACTTGAAAATGACGATCCAACTAGAGTAGCAGAAAGTACATATTACATTTCGAAGACTTCAAAGAGTTGTTACTCAAATTATGAAATTCCATGTACAAATTTGGCTTTCATTAGCGAACAGAAAAGCAGATACTTTTTTAACGTATTAAACACACTAGATTGACCCCCACCCATTTTTTGATAGGTGAATAAAAATCACTGAGTTCGCAATGTCATTGTCAAATGTCTGTCGAACATATATTGTTAACCCTTTATTTACTGATGGTACTTAAAAGTACCATTTAAATCTGGCTTATATCCTCGTAATAAGACAATTTTTGCTGATAGTATTCTAAAGAACACGGAGAATGTAACCCAAATAGCAAGAAGTTAATATAAGCTAAAAGCAGGAATAAAAAATATTTAATTAATAATTAAATTAATTAAGATATTTCTATTAATTAAAATATTTTTCTTGGGTTTCCTGGGATTATTCTGCAAGAAAACTTAACTACTATTGCAAAAATGAAGTTGAAAAATTGATGGCAACATAATTCGGTAAATAAAGGGTTAAACTGCCCATATTTTAATACCCAGCGTTGCAATTTTTTCAAAAGTCTAGCACTCTATTGTCTTTCTTGCTTGATAAGAAACCTCATGTCTTACTTGTATTTTCAAAGTTCATAAAGTTTTATTCATTTATTTAAATTTTGATTCCAGTTTAGTTTATTCTCACATTCCTTTTGATGAATTCTTTAAAATGATATAATTTTAAAAATTGTTTGATGCAGCATGATAAACATATTGGTTTTCGCGGCAAAACCAATCCAAGAGATGTAAAAAGGCCGACAATGCAATAGTGCATGGCGATGACTTTGATAGTGACAGTGCCTACTAGTAAATTATCTTAGCTCCATAGTCTCGAAACCTTTTCATATCTTCTCGCATTTGTAAATATCAATGTAAATCATTTCTGGTAATCTTTCTAGCAAGTTCTTAATACAATCTAATTCTAATAATTTCTTTCTCTCATAGAATACCAGAAGCAATTGGAATAAAGTTTTTTATGTCACTGCAGGAGTTTATTTTATTTCAACAATACTTTACGACATCTTTGCGTCAGCTGAACTGCAACCGTGGGGATCTGAGAAAAAAGAAAAGAAACAAACCAACACTGCCGAAACAAAAAGTTAGCGGAGAAATTAGTTCGGAGAAATATGTTAGTTTTTCGGTATTGTATGAAAGACAGGTTGAAAAGTTGAGGAATATTTGGAAATTTAGATCATATAAGAAGTGATTACGGCAATTTATACTTAATGGGAAGATTATACACATTTGAAGAATTTTATTGAAGAAAAATAACATTGAAACTATAGATAAAATTTAAAAAGAAAACTTAAAATTGCAAAGAAAAGATTAATAAAAGGATTTAAAGAAAAATGAGAAGGCTTTATAGACCATTTTTTGTCGACAAATTCTGTGTTTTTTTAAAATTTCTGCACGGCTTTTAATTTATGCATATGGTGTATCAATTTCACACATAAAGAGCAAAATCTTTCTATAACAGATTCTTATTTTTAAATTAAATTTTTTATACAGTTTTAATGCACGCTCATTTACTAAGCAGTACATGTTTTGTATATTTTTAGTATCAAATGCATAGATTTTAAAGTTAAAGAAATAATTCTTTTATAATTTATTCCTTAAATATTATTTTTTGTAATAAATTTTTAATAGATTCTGCATATATTATCCTTTAAAATGGATTTATAATGGATTATTGCTATCATATTGAATGTTCTCAACTTTCTAATTTTGTATAAAATAATAACAATATAATTGCTGATACATTAAGCAATTATTTCTATCATATTGAAGGTTTTTAACTTTCTTGTTTTATAAAATAATAATATTATAATTGAGACATTGTATTAATTTTATACATCAGATGCATAATTTTTTTTTCTGTTTTGCTAATAACTTGACAGAATATGTTGCCAGGGCTAAATATTGAAATGAATCCCTAAAGTGCAAAGATCTTATACTACAAAATTGACGACAAAAATGCCTTTTAATTTATAAATCTGCTATGTTTGATGATTAACCAGCTTAAACTGTCACATATATTACGAAAAAACGATTTTCTTTTGTCAAACACAAATTTATACCATTTCTTATATTTGATTATCTATTTTTTTTAAGAAAAACGATTAATATTATAATTATTATTTTCATAAGAACTCTTGTGAATAATATACTAAAACATTAAATAAAAGCAACAATGGCATATGAAGCTCAATTATATGTATCTGAACATACATAACTATTTTTTAAATTTATTTCTTTCAATATGTTAAGAAATTATCTAAACAACAAAAACAGTTAGCCATTTTGCATTACATGCTTCCTATTCATAATACAAAATCTAATTTAAGGTATTCTATAAAATTCTTAATTTTATCGTTTTACCGATGATATTTCGACATTTATTTCGAATCCCACGAAAATGAATTGCCATTAAACATCTAATTGCATTTATGAAAGAATGCAATAAATTTCATGCTAGAGGTCCGGCTAGCTCTGATATGTACATTACGTTACCTGTGTATTTGTATCATAGTTATATTTTTTGATTATAAATGTTTGATTATACATGTGATAAATGTAATTTTCCTAGAAGTTTACATGTTTATTTCTGCTTCAGTTTTCTCAATGTTTACTTTCAATAAAGGCATTCAAGGTGTTTATTTGCTTGTTTTTATTTTTGAGTAAATTATGAAATTAAAGAATGATATTTTGTTTTATTTTAATAAATGAAATAATCCAGAGAAACCAAAGGGTGTGGTCTCCCCATAACTTTCTCGCATACTCTCTAATAAACTTGGCATGCCAGAAAATGCCTTACATGGCAATGGCGTGCAATAGTTACGAAATATTAACTTTTGCGTAAATTTTAGCATTTCTACTGAATTTAATATATTTTCCTTGGCTAATTATTGAACGATTAATCCTTGACGTGCATTAATAGTATCCAAAAATCGAATTTGTTTTTTAGATACGTTTCTCTCAACCGATTGAAGCAAAATTTTGACACGAAACTGCTCTTGTAATCACAAAATAACATACCAAATTGGATTTATTTAAGTCATTGCGTTTTTGAATTATCATATATACATGTTTCTGAAATTATAGATGACAGACTGTCAACCCGTCGTTGGATTTATCCCAAAAATTGACAGGTGTGTACACTATAGATTTAAATATATGTACTGAATTTTATCTCTGTTGCTTTCATCAGTTATCGTGTTAACTTATATTCGAACAGCCGGACAGACGAGCTTCCTCCGAACAGATTTTACACAAAGTGTGACAGAAATCTGCAAATTTGGAGTAAACATCGCAAATCGAATTTCAGTCGTTTTGTTTAAAGCTTTTTTGAGCTATCTTTGTCACCGACAGACAGACGAAATGTGTTCCCAAATATGTGTTTTACGATCTTAGGGAGGTCTAATTCGTGGAGAGTCTTTAAAATCTGGATTCACAATTTTTTGAAGATTACTATTTCTTCTTTATACTACGTGCACAAGAAAGTAAAAAAGCAAAATGATCGTCGACATCTTCTTCACTGCCGAATGTGGCCAAGTCAAAAGAAAAATAAAAACGAGTAGATGTGCAGATATATAGATATCTGTATAGTATATATATCTTTTATAGATATATGTATAGATATTTTTTTCTATTACAGATATGGCATTTTAAAACAACACATTCAATTATTTTTTACCTTTTTTCTTCATTATGTATCCGAACATATAATTGCATAAAATATGCAGCATCGAATTAAATGAAAACTTGATGACCCTATAATATATGAGAAATCATCCACCATATATTCGGTTTATGCAAAAAAGATGTCAGAAATGATATCAGTGAATTTTCTTTTCTGAGCTTTCGCGTGTTTTTTTATTTATTTATTTAGAAACTTAAAGGCAATAAAAGTTTCTGCAGCCAATTTCTTCCAAAATTAGAATACCATTTTTCACCTACTTCATTAGATGCATTTTAGAGCTATATTTTTGAAATATACATAATTGAATACACAGTCGGGAACATGTCGAAAAATCTACTACGAGGACACTGAATCTCCTACAGCTTAACATCAATGGCACACAAAGGAAAACTGAAGAACTTTCAAGTCTGATTCATGAAAATAATATCCATGACGCAACCGATAGCCGAACTGAACCTCAGGCAATAAATTTAGCCCTACAAAAATTCGCAGTAACTATTATTAATGCGTACCATCCAGACAACTCTGATACCATTACGGATCTTATTAAAAATCTCATTTCTTCATCCTCAGACATCAAAATACTCCTTGGCGATTTCAATGTCAAACCCCCCACTATCCTCTACTTGATAAAAAAAGGTTTACAGACTGAGGACCTGCTGTCTGACATGGATCCAATGACACTGAATACAGGAGAAAATACTTACTTCACAAGACCAAACGGTACGGTCTCTGCAGTTGCCATTACTGCAGTTTATCTTTCATACCTTGACATCGCCGAGTAGAGAATGATGAAATCTGCTATCAGTGATCATTTTCCTATCTTTTTTGTAACTTGATCTTGGATATTGACTCAGAACCCCAAAATAAGAAATCGTAGAATTTTTGGAAAGCTAATTGGGAACCAATTGCCTTTTTCTGGAACTCTTGGTCAACTCGTCCAGAATTTTATCATGAAAATACAGTGCGTAGCAAAGGTCTCTATCCCAATAGGAAGGATAAAGAATAAATTGGTTCCTTATTGGAAAGACCATAACTTCGATGCAAGAGATATACTCTACAAGATGTTTGAGAGAGATAATAGCGATGAAAACAGAAGAAAGCTAATTGATATCAGCCATAAAATTGAAGAAGAAATCGTTTCCTGCAAATCTGAAAAATGGACTGACTTCTGTAGTAAGCTTAATCCTAGAAACTATTTCCAACACTGGAGAATTATAAACGTCCTCAACAATCGTTGCACGCTACCTTAAAAAAAATGATGAAGCTACTTCATATGTCATAACCTTCTGTGGACGTACATCCAAAATTGATAAAGATGCAACTAACTTGCTGGTCCAGCACTACGAAAAAGCAAGCAGATTGAACTTCAATAACGATGGAAAGAATCAAAGAAAATATTACAAACAGGTGATAAAACAAAGCAAAATAGTTGGACAAAATGATATCTTTTCCAGCGAATTCACATTGGAATAACATGATAGTGCAATCAAAAGTCTCGACCCCCAAAGATCACCTGGTATTGAACTTGTTTATGGCCATATGGTCAAACACTTTGGAGTTTTTGCAAGGCTCATTCTTCTCCGGATTTTCAACCTCTCCTGGAATACAGGCAAACTGCCTACAATATGGAAGAAGTCCATTGTAGTTCATATTCTAAAACCAAGCAAGGATGCCTCATACTGCAATAACTACCTTCCCATATCACTAACTAGCATCCAATGCAAGTTGATGGAAAGGATTGGGCATACTAGAATTATGACCTGGCTTATCAAGCAGAATGTGCTACATTTCTACCACACAGAATATAGACCTCAACACAGCACCGTCGACCAACTTTTCTATCTGGTCCAATCAACCATTGATGGACTTCAAGGCAAACCCCACAAGAAGACAACCGCAATTTTCCTCGATCTCTCGGCAGCCTTTAATCGTGTATGAAGACAGAAGCTCGTCAAAATTATTCACGACGTCGGTATTTCCGGTAACTCCCTGCTCTGGATAAAGGATTTTAAAATCTCAGAAAACGCTTTGAACATTAATTTGGCTATAAGTGAAGCCTGGGCTAGGGCTCTAAAGCTGGCGATCAGCCCTGATAAATCAAATTTATGCGTCTTTACTACAGACAGAAAAAACAGAAAAGCCTTCCAACCTAATATCTTTTCAACTCTGCAATTAAACAAATCAGCCACCCTAAATATCTTTGTCTTACCTAAGATACAGAGCAGAGATTCACCAAACATATTGAGACAATCTCACTTAGAGCATCAAAAAAGATCAGCATTCTCGTGTCAACAATTTTATGGGTCAACATGGGGATGCAGACCAATGACGCTCCTCAATATATATACTACACTCATTAGATCAATTCTAGAATATACAGCACCCATATGGGAACCAGCAAATTCCTCCTCGAAAGATAATATTGATTCTGTCCAATACAGGGCCTGAAAACTCATAATTGGGGCCGTCTCTTCCACAAATAATTTTAAAGCGGAGACTGAATGTGGCCTAGTTCCACTGGAAAACAGGAGAAAATTGGCTACTGTGATGTTTACAAATAAAATCAGGAGCTGCCAAGAGCAACACATCTCAAACATAACTTTCCACAATTGGACAGCAAATAATATATTTAAAAGATCTTCAACACTTTAACATGATAAGGATATCAGGAAAGACATCAACCTAGACCACACCTGTCTTGACAAAACTCAAGAACAAGGCTTTGCTGTCAAACCACCATCATCTGTTAATATTAATTTTAATCTCCCAGAGCCATGGACAAAAACAGAACCTAAAAAAGAAAGAATATGGAGGCAATCCTCAAACTTGCGAAACCTAATCTTGTCATCATCTACACAGACGGTTCATCTGACACAGCATGTGACAGAGGAGTTCAGGGATCTTTTATGTTTTTCCAGACAAAACAACTTCCAATCATAAAATCCCAGTGGGCAAGATTGCCTCTAACTTCACAAGGGAACTCATCGCTATTAAACAAGCTTTGACCATGTACCTTGCGCAGGGACTATTCAGGGAGAAAAAACAGGGCTTTCCCAGAATATTAATGCTCTTCTATTCCCTATCGCGGCAATGAAGAAGTCGTGCACTTTGCAATGGATCCCAGCTCACTTGGGCATTGAGGGAAACGAGCAGGCTGACACTCTTTCAAAGGAGAAAGAGCAGTAGATTCCACCCCTATATCTACCACTGCTCTGGATGCTAATGCCGTGGCAAGACAACAATCGAAAGAAATTCTCCCTGAAAAATCTAAATTATAAGAGACATCACAACCACAATTGCAAGACTCAGAACAGGGCACCTGAGGGGCATGAGGATCATGCCTGATGGCCCCAGTCTCTATGAAGCATGCAGACACTGTACAGACGTTCAGCTGGATCCGGAGCATATTTTTAGCTGACGTTCTATTAATTCAGCCCTCCTCAGAATAGAC
This sequence comes from Argiope aurantia, assembly GCA_026543865.1. Classification (NCBI taxonomy): domain Eukaryota; kingdom Metazoa; phylum Arthropoda; class Arachnida; order Araneae; family Araneidae; genus Argiope; species Argiope aurantia. The sequence goes on along the minus strand of JAPMOR010073854.1, from coordinate 75,265 downwards.
ATTGACTGCATCAGGGATATTCTTTATTCCGATAAAGCTGAAGATGTGGCCAGGGCTGCTCTGCATGCTTTCAGCCCAATCTAATTGTCCCCCTCTCTCCCTTATTTTTATTGCACTTGTCACACAACAACAACAACAATAGACATTAAACTTTTAGATGAATTTGATCCCAGATTTGATAATTAGACTTAAATTTTATACAGATTCTATGCAGATATTATCAACGTAGTTCTTATTTTCAGTTATCGTGTTCATTGAGCTGAGATATCATCGTGATGATTGTGTTCACAAGCATAGATATAGACTGAATAACTTTTACTACTCAAATTGGCTCAAACATTTTTATGTAGATTTCATGAGCCAAATTTAATCTGTTTACCTTATACTGTTTTTGAACAATCATGTTCTAGCAAATATAAACGAGCAGAAAGATACAGCTTATAATTCCAAACGTAATTTACATTTTACGTAAAAAGAAGGAGTAAAAGCGAAACACCTATAAAATTCTTAATTTTGAGGTCGAATTTTTCGGCGATTTTCTTATTATTTGGCATGGAAGATAATAAAATGTTCGAAATTCCTAGAAGAATTTGATCTAATTAATGTATACTTTATTACGCTGATTTCACATTAACGTTTTACAAACCTCTTACTGGTGGATTTTCCCGAAATTGAACAGAAAGTTGCAATATTATTAATTCTTGTTTTTGTAAATCATTATTATTTTCATATTTCAGATGTTAATATGAAAAAATTTAGAAATTGGCATATTTAACTTTTCAAAAAAATTTTGTTCTTTTTTTTGTGAATTTTTGAGGTTCAAAATGTTAACATTCATCAAAATCACTTCACTGAATATTTTTGGTTGCAATGCTTCCTCTCGTTGTAGAGGAAGGGACGAAAATATGAAAAAATGCTAATATGTTTCGGCATGTTTATAAATATGAATTAATTGAATTGAATGTAACTTAATGTATATGAAAATAAAGCTCAAAATTCGTCTATAAGTGTGCGACACATGTCAAATCCCAAATGTGACACATCTTAAATGTGACAATAAATATTACACATCTAGAATTTAAATATGAAGATAGCAAAGAGAAAATAATTTATTTTGAAATTTACAAGACACAAAAACACAAAAAGTTCATATTGAAAATATGGGTATGGCTATAACTCCGCAAACAAAACTATGGTATAGACAGCTCTAAATAAAATTTTGTTTTTACTAAATAATAGTCTTTATGAAAAGACACAATTACTTCTTCTATATATGTAATTTCATTTCATATTTTTGGTTCTATGCTCTGGATAAGAGAAAGTAAAAAGTATATTATTATGTTACTTTTATGTAAAAATTTAATACTTTTATAATTCCAAACAATGTAGAGAAAATTATTCATTTAAATAAATTCTTACATTTCAGTTAAAACCAGATTACCATTAAATATTCCCATTCAAACGTAATTGCAAACAATGATTTGGGAAAAAATACGATGAAGTGGTAACTTAAATCGTTTTTAAGGACATATATGATAAGAAAAAGAATTGGAAATGGAGTTAAGGATATGATGATGTTTTATAAAAATCTCTTAAAATATAAAATTTAATATATATTTATAAACTTCCTTTACCAATACATTCATTTGCTTCTTCATCCTATGTAATAGTGAATATTGTGAAATGATTCGGCTAAAAAAAGAATTTAAAGAAATTAAAATCACTAGTACTGTCAACTATTCTTTTAACACATTCTTTTAAGCACATAATATATGTCAATCCATATATTCATTTGGACGAGGTGTATGTGTAATTTAATCAAATAAAAATGAAATCTTATTTGCTTGTTATGTTTTTTTGTTTTGGAAAATTTACTACGCAACTATTTGTATTGCTTCTGACGTATATATATGCATCATCGCTTGACTTAAAAGGAGAGCATGAGGGACTTTAAAAAATAAATTCCGCAAATAATTAGTTAACTAGCCGCCTTTAACGATCAACTGGTTCGCCAAAATTCGTGCTTGGCAAAATTTCCAATAAAATATTTTATGTAACTTGTTTTCTTAATAGATTCTTCAGTATAAGATTTTTAAGCTTTAAATTTCGATATCCATATGATTCAAATTATTATAGAAGCTTTAAGCCGTTATATTCATTCTACTACGTTTCGCTACTTTTCTGACATTTCATCTAAAATTTGAACTTAAAATTAAAATGGAAATAATTAATCTTCACAGCAAGCTAAGTAATTCCTTCTGAAATTATTGTTTAAGACGGTTGTATGCAGTTCAGTTTTTCATTTTATAGCAACAAAATGGAATCATAGTTCTTTTAATGAATCTAAAAGAATCGTAAACATGTTTTAAGAACTATCTCATTACTATTTTAGAAATGCTGTTGACGAGAAACTTGACTATTATTTGGGGCTATAATAACAGATTCTGGCAGCAAAAACTAAGTTCCTAGAAAAAAACACGAAGAGCTAAACCGAGTTTGTAGAGTAAGCTCTCTCTTTGCATTACCGATCGTAGAATGAGCTCTCTAGATCAGTCCTATTGTTTCATTGGTCTGCTAATTTGTTGTTGTTTTCTGCAATAACTGCCCATGTATGCTCTAGGGTTCTGTTTTTCTATCATTGTTTCGTGTTTCCTTATACAATAATAGAGTGTCTTTATTCATTATTTAGATCGTTGGATCTCTTCCTTACATCCATCTAAAGAATATTCCGTAATATGATTTTTTTACAAAATAAACCTCAATTATTAAAATATATTAATTAGTTTCGATCATCTAGTCAGGATATAAGTTTTTCAGGTCAACTATCAACTTTGACTGCATTTTTTAGGATGCTGTGAGAATGTTTTTAATACAATGGAACTCGTATTAATCAGACTTTATGGATCCAAAATAAAAATCTCACTTGTCTACAAATTCGAAGTAAGCAAATATAAACCTTAACAGAATTTTTTTCCTTTCTATAATGGGAAAATAACAATTTTTAAACTAAAAAAAAAGTTATTTTCTTATTTTATATTTTCTACAAATAATACATAATACATAAGCAAGAAATAATTATAATAAATAAAGTAATAATAATTACAATATTTTTTTAAATTTCAAAAATCAGTAAGTCGTTTTAATAAGTAAACAATATTAGGATTTAGGATACAATCCGCAACTAACAGTTATAAATTTAGCAAAAAAATGAAACATTAAATTAAATTAATTAACTTAATCATTTTGAATTGAAAACATTTTACAACAGTAAATTTCTCAGGAATATTAAGGCCTTTAAAATATTATTCATTTTTGATCCGTGATGATATAAAATCCAAAAGCGTTTAACTGACGAAAACAGATTTTTATAATTTTTAGTTTTGACCTCTACTTAATAGACATTAATCCTTATTATAGACGATATTTTAATATTTTTATACTAGGAAATCCAAAATATAGAAAAATATTTCGAATTTGACTAATTTGAATTAAAAATATTGGAATTAGCTATGAAAACTCTGTATTTCCGCATTCATGGTGGGTTTTGTGCTGCCATCTGTTATTATCAATATGAAATAAATTAAAAATGCAAATTGATCGAATGAATTATATTTCTGAAATATAGGAAAGGGGAAAAAAAGAGTGATGCATCTTTTTGGTGACTGATGAGAAAATTTTCGTTTACCTATATGTACTTAATTTGATAAGAAGAGATTTAATCATCTTTTAATATGCTAAAATTAATAATGTCAAATTTTAATTTCATCTAACTAATCATTTTTTGCTGCTTGCATGAGATCCTGAGCTTGTATTTCCCAAATAGTGTTTTTATTGCTTTGAATTAAAAAGTCACGAACGGTAAAAATTGATGGATTTCTAATTTAGGGAAATACTTTCAGCTAGTTTTCTCAGATATTAGTTACATTAATTTCTCCTTTCATTCTAAAAAGGTACCATTATCTCAAATCATTTATATATATTTATGTTTTTATTAAAGTAAAATGGATATATAAACTAAGGATATATAAACTAAGCGAAAACCATATTTAGATGATTGCAAGAAACACTAATTTATCATGAATGTGCAGAATATGATGTTTAGTCTATCAGCTTTCTGTCGAATTATTGAAAATGCATAAAAATGAAAAACACGAACTAAATATGCATTCGTTTCAAATTCAAAAATTGTGTTTGACATTTATAATTGCTTCAGCTAACTGCGACACTTTGTTTAAAAGTACTGATTTATTAGAATAAATCTAAATTAGAAAAACTTCATGATTATGAGTTTAAAGTAACAAGTAATGGATTTAACAATACAACCGAAAGGTTCCATAAAGTGTGACCAGCTATCTGCCAGAATATCTCGCACCCAACTAAGAATATTGATGTAGATAGCGTATATGGACATGGGCCATTATTTCTCATCTATTAAAGAAATTTAATCCCGACTTTTCTTTTAAGCAAGGAAAAATCAGTATTCCTTTAATGACTGGCACTAGAGTTCACATTGTTAAATCCATGACAAGTCATAGATTTAACAATGCAACTAAATAGCCTCCTCAAAAGTATAACTATTCGTTAACCAGAACATTCCATAGGCCAATTAAGGATATTGGCTGTAAATAGCACATGTGCACAGATATTTCCGATGTATTAAACCCACTTTTCACGTCTATTCTAGCAGGGTTGAAGTGATTTAACTGTAATCAAACTAAAGAATGGCTATCTGATAAATTTGATAGGTTCCATTGGCCGATTCTATTGTTATGTAGATGACAGAGGGGTCGATGGTTTAGTGGTAAAATCTCATCTTCCAAGTCTGTAGGAAGGAGCTCTAGATTCGAAATCCTTTATCATGGAAAATCCGTCATAAATACGGACCTGGTACAACTTAATTCTGATGTCGTGTCCCCAATAACTTCCTACCGGTGTTATGCAGAAGTTTCGAGAAGACTGTATGCGAACTGATTATAGTTGAAAATAACAAAATCTTCTCCAAAATAGCTGTACTGCTGCTTCCAAACAGCACGTTAATATAATGAAACTACTTAAATACTCAGAAAACCATGGTGCAAGTTATTTCTCTGAATAACTATCCCAAGAACTATCAAAATTAAGCAATCTGGATCATCAATGAAGCAAGCAGAAAAAACCTTTACATCTTTACTATATTTTTTCATTGCAATATATTTTAAAATGGTCATATTTGGAGCTTTTTTTATAAATGAATAATTTTCTCTCCGAATTCCTCTCTTAAATATCCTCTCTTAAATTTTCCATTAACTTTTGCAATTTTTTTATTCCCCCTGGTGGGCATCTTGAAATGAGGATGAGAAGCTTCTGGCATGGTGGTTGGTTCTCGCCACCCTGGAGGGTATACGAAAGGTCGTGGGTCTGGCATCTCCCATCGATGACGGGACGTATTTCCTTAGCCAAGGGTTGTATCGTGGCCAGTGATGGCGCTTAGGACTCAACCACATTTCCCGCCAATATTGCTGTTGCGGCTGACCGGTCATTCAATATTATTTATCAGAGTGCCTTCAGGTGGATCGGAGAGTCAGCGATATGACTTTCACTCTTTGGATGAGCATATACGACTACTCCCAGTTGTGATTGGGAAAAATGTAATAATTAATATTTTGCACACTTTCTTCTCTATTTATCCAGTAGTTTTTCATTCCACTCTTTAGTTTTAATCCCCCACCCTTAATTCAATATATTTTATTGGTGGTTAAAGAGTAAAAATGCTTGTAAAGTAAAAGAAAATAAAAATGCTTGTTAAAAAGTAAAGATACTTTTATACATATTATATTTTTATAATTAAAGTAAAAAAATCGTTTATCAGTACAAAATAAAATATATATATATATATTCAAGTATAATTTCGACTTTCAAATTAAATACCCTAGACGACAAAAAAAAAAAGAAAAGAAATTTATGTATTTAAATAATTTAATTGGAAACCTTTCAGTTCTGATTTGAAACAAAATGCAATTGACAATGACATATTTTGTTATCTTGATTCTGCAGATAATACAAACTGTATTAGACTGGATTTTACTAGTCATATCGTTTCATAATCGCTCTATCTATTCTGAAAAATAGCAGTATTTCATCTTGTATCTAATCATTTAATACTTTTTGCTTGCATTCCAAATGAACATTTTCATGAACAATTTTTTTATTATATGGCATTACAATTTAATAGATGCATATTCAGAATTTAAACTAGAAGCTTTTAATAAATAAAAGTTCTCCAACCAACATCTGTTGTAGGCATAATATTTGCTTTTTAAAATTCTTTATGAAAAAAGAGAGTTTTTTAATATTGATGGGCTCCACATTGTTTAAGGTCAGCTTAATAAAAGTACATTTTATCACAAAAAATAAAAAGATAAGATTATTAAGTTTGATTAGGCTGTTTTAATTCCAATGCCACATAACGAGTACTTTGGACTTTAATTTGTAACCTTAAAATGAAAGTTAGATAACGAGGATTATATCTTAACCATCTTCAGCTACATTCTTCAACTATCCAAATTTTTCCCTCACCAGTTTTCTATAGGTTATGGTGGCCTACTGATAAAGTCGTTATATAAAAGACCAGAGGATTTAAGATTGAAAAACTCGGCTCCTCAAGATTAATCCTCGTGTAAAGAGGCCTGGTGTACCCTAATTTTGTCGGGACTAAATGCCTTCTCGATGGTTTGTCGCGGATGTTGTCATATAGAGGGCCTATCAGGCATCCTCCGTTCCATTACACCATCAATCAAAGTTACTAATCATGGGCAGAATACGTTTTTCAGGAATTGTTCTTCTGTGTTGTACTTTGTCTTCGCTCAAAGAAATTGCATATTATTCAGTTTTTTCACGATGTAAATTACAAACGCCACAGTCTGAAAGTTCAGAACAGCATCAACAATACTTCATTTTAAAACAAGGAAAAGTGGTCTTTCCAAAGTTTTCTCGCATATACTCTAATGAAGATGTAATCCTAGAGAACGCCTTGTACAGCATTGGTGTACAATAGTTACGAAATATTAACCTTCGGCGAGAATTTAGCATTTTGACTGAATTTATCGCTTGATCCTTGATGAGTGTTTGGCTATTAAAACATGTTAACAGTATCCGAAAATCGAATTTGTGATTTAGACGTGTTTTTTGAAGACGACTGAAGGAAACATTTGATGCAAAATTGCGCTTGTAGTGACAAAAGTCACCTACCAAATTTGATATATTTAAGTCATTGTGTCTTTGAGTTATATACTTCTAAAAATACAGACCGACAGACGGTGAATCCCTTATTGGATTTGGCTCAAAATTTGATAGGTGTCTAGACTACTAGATGTTAATGTGTATAGAATTTTATCTATCTAATCTCTTAGTTTTGTAGTTATCATGTTAAACTTTCCTCTGAGGAAATTTTGCTCAGAATTTGATAGAAATTTAGAAATTTGGTACAAAGACCGCATACCAAATTTCACCCGGCTATATCAAAAGCGTTATTTTTTTATTTATTTATTTTCCGAAATGACAGTACATTTTCCAAAAATATGTTTTTCGAGTTTAGGGAGGTCTAAAACTTTAAGATTCGTCAAAATCTTGAGTTCGTATTTTTCGACAATTTATATACTTTCTCTGTGTTAAGTATACGAAAAAGTGAAAAAGTATTGATTGTATTTGCTTTTATAATACTGAAATGATTTTGTGATTTGCATCTTATTATAATACATCGAAGTACGCTTATATATTTAGTGAATAACAATAACTGAAAATAAATTCATAAATTTTGCAATGCGATTGATAAATTGATAATTTTGTAGTTAGATATATGCATTTAGCTGCTAGAAGCTGTTAGAAGATTGTTTAAGATCCCATTGTTTCATATATATTTTAATTAATTTTACTTGTTCTTATATTGACAACATAAATTATTATCTTTTGCCAAAATTAAAATCGAATGTATGTGTATATGAATGTGTTAATGTTTCTTAATAAGACAGCGCTACGGCAAACTCATTTGGAGAAAAATGATCTACGTTGTAAATATTTAAACATTAAAGAGATTTTTTTAAAGAAATTAGAATTTTAAATCTTTAAACATTAAGCAAAATTTCATGTTATGCCACGATAATATACAAAAGTACTGTTCATCATAAACTTCGCATCTTCAAACGTTATTCTTTTAATTCTTTAAGGCTTACGATTTTAAAGAAAATATAAACATTATTGGAACAAAATTTCTTTTATTATAAGGATATTAAAAAATATTTATTTCGATTATTTAACGGAAGCATTACTCAAATATAAAGAAAAACAATAACATTTCAGTAAATCCTATATATGTCCCACCTTGTAAAAAACAAGTTGGGACGTATATAAACCCTCCACTTCAGTTTCAAAATTAATATAAAACATCAAATTTAGAGTTATCAAGATTCGAGTGTTTCTATTCTATAAAAATATTTCTATTCTATACATTTTAGACTCTCCACCGACCATCTTGCGGGAAGTTCTGCAATCAGCGCTTTGACTTTCCTCCAGGCTGGTTGTTCTAAAATAATGGTATTCAAAGCTTTATAATTCGATCAGGTTTGATGTCAGAGGATTTAAACGTTAGACTGTAAAGATAATTTTACTGTATATGATTTATAGGATCGAAGGATTGTATACAATTTATAATTCATAATTGTTTTCAAAACTACATTTATTGATTTAAATAAAATATTATTAACCACAATTAAATCTTTGTGAAGGTAAAACTGAATTTTATGAAGAATCAGAAACATTTTTATTGAATAATTCTCTGATATATCATATAAATTATAAAAATAATATTTTATGGTACACATAGGATTAGATTACTGAAGAATTAGATTTTTTGTAATCATATTTTTTTAAAAATTCGTTTGATTTAATTTTTTATTATTATTATTATTCATTTCACTTTGGATTCATATAATGTTTTCATATATATTGTAGTTTTATCTTTTATAGTATGAGTTATCTATCAAAATTTGAAGCCTAAAAACATAAATCAAGGTGCATAAATATCAATTTAAAATTTTAAAGATAATTCTTGGCGAACCAGTTGGTAGCAAAAGGCGATTAGAATATAATAAACGTTAGGCATTGAGAGATAAAAGGAATTGGAATAAAGAAATGCAAACTCCATTTATATTTTATTGAGAAAATGAGACACAAATAATCTTTTAATTTCACTTAACAGTTTTTTTTATTTGATTATTGCGATGTCTCTGTGATTGTCGTCTTCATCGTTGTCCCAAGGCTGTTTTTCCGCTGATGCAAACAAATTGAAGAAAATTCCGGAAATCATGTAAGCAAATACAATTGTAAAGAACACCCTGTTCCATTCTGGGATAGTTTCCTTACCACAAACAAAAAATATACATGAGAAATTTTATTTTTATAACATTAATATAGTTTAACTAGCAATTGAAAGAAAATTATCTGAATAATTATAAACAGTAAAGAACTAAATGAATAAATTTTAATATACCCTTTCATCATCTACAATATAGATCAATATCAAATTTCAAACCAAATCAGTGAAATAGTTAACCTTTCATGTCACTCTGCATGTAAACGCGGTTACGCAAAAATGCGAGAACTTATTGAAGTTTGGCACGTGATCTGGTAGCCGAAATAATAATTTTGCATCAAATTTTTGCTTCATTCTATTGGCAATATGTGTCCAAAACGCTTCAGTTTTTCTTGCCTATCATATGAAGTACAAAATAATCATGTCGGAAATAAAAATTTCAGCACTACCCAGCATTTACGGCCTTGCTCAATGCTCATAATTTTTATGCGGGATGAGTGCAAGATAACATCTTTATTAAGGAGTATGCAAAACAGTTGTGAGAATACTTCCCGCAATTTGATTTTTCTTCTTCTTTTAGTCAGTGAGCCTCAAAATATGGAGATTAGTCATAATCATAAGGTCGAATATTTTAATATTTATGGTATGCTTTTCTTTCTATCCTTCATATTTGAGGAAATGAAAAAGTTTCTTTAGCTTCGCTGTGAGTATACCTTGTGTCATGATAAAAAGTGAACACAGAATTCATGAGTTTTTTCATACAATTTATCTTAATGCATATTATTATTGTGAACACAGGATTCTTGAATTTTTTTCATAAAATTTATCTTCCTGCATATTATAATTCCAAATAATTTTTCTTTCATTTTTCAAAGTTCGAAATCCTTGTAAACGGTTTCATTTCATTATCATTTCTGATATGCTTTTAAATTCTGTACATAGTTATATACATGTTTTTTCTGCTGTAACTATTTTGGTATTTAAATAAAACTCCCGTAACATGCCCACCAAACCGTTCAGTAAACCAGAATGGTTACGGATACGGGGGTAAGAGACGGCGTTCTGTTCTGTGAGTACACCACACATTTTAAATGCAAGCTATCTATAGGTACAAGGTTCTATAGGTACAATCATCCATACGTACAAGGTTTTATAGGTACAATCATCTATAGGCACAATAATCTATAGGTACAAGATTTTATAGGTACAATCATCCATACATACAAGGTTTATAGGCACAATCATCCATACATACAAAGTTTATAGGTATAATCATCTGTAGGCACAAGGTTTTTATAGGTACAATAATCCATAGGTACAATATTTTACAGATACAATCATCAATACATACAAGGTTTTATACGTACAATCATTCATACATTCAAGGTTTCATAAATACAATCAACATTATAAAATAATCTTAGCATAGCCTCTTACTTTGTCCGATGTTAAGAAGCCTACTAATGATGGCGCAAATATTCCGCAGGCAAATGCAACGGTGCTAGTAATACCAAATAAGGTACCTGTAAATTAATAAAGCCAATTTCAGTAATATTTCAAGACATTTTTAATATGTACAAGTATGAAATGTTTTTAATTTTTTTCTTCATTACGTTCTAAAGTTTTCCTTAAAAAGGCGATATCTTTTTTTTCATTACTATTCATATCAGCTATAGGTTAAAAATTCTAGAATTTTTTTTTATATTAGTGTATGCAGATAGAAAGGAAGACGCCCTTGTATTGCCATTCAATAAATGAAAGTAATATATTAATAAGATAACTATGGAATGAAGAGTCTCCTATATGTGACTTCTTTAAAATTTTAATTCATTTAGTTATACTTGAAATCCCTTTGTTACGACTTATTGAAACTGAAATTATCTTATTCATAGTTATATTTGGAATCTTTTATTAAGAAAGGTTAAATTGGTAAATTGAATATTGATGTAATTATAAATCGATAATTAAATTATTTCCTTGGCACTTTTATCGGCGCAATGGCGCGCCTTTGTCCCACCTTCTGCGTTAAGATTCTGCCCCGCTCTCCACAGCACTAAAATTGAAACATTTATACTTTTAGAACATCATTTAGAAAATTTATACATTATAGAAAAACCTTGAGTAGAGGACAAGTTATCTCATCCCTTGTGCATAGCGAATATTCCTGGAAGAGTTATCTCGAAAGAGTTATCTGAAAGTGTTACGTGAAATCCACTTCATTTTCTAAATTCAAATTATTTCTCTTTGATAAATTTACTTATCAGGTTAAACGATATCTCTTTGAAAAATCATTCAGATGGAGAAAAAAATGTCAGCACACCTTCCATAATTTATTAATAATTTTGATGATAAATGAGAATAAGGCATTTGGGAACGAAATTAATCAAAGACATCCTATTATCAGTCGATGTCTTATTTTAGAATATGATATATATTAATAGTATCTTATTCATTATTACTTACTGAACCCATTTTCTGTGAAAAATAGTTTATAAACTGAACGTTGATATAATATGAAACAAAGTATTAAATCATTTCTCTTAGAGAAATCTACTTAATCTTCCCCACTTAAAATGATTTCTGTACGAGAGTTCATTTAAATAGACAAGGAAATAATGGTATCTCACCATCGATGATTTATCAACAATATAGAGATAAATGCGGGATAGGAAATAGAATTTACAAACCAAATTAGTCAAAAATTGTGTGGTGGAATTAGGATGTAGAGGTATTCTATTCAGTAATATCTACAGCATGGCCATAAAGTAACTTTCCCTGTTTTGCGGCATTTGCAGCTAAAACGAATGAACGAAATGAATCATTTCATATGCAGACTGTGGAAGGCTTGGGAAGATGAAGTGCGCAGAAAAATAGTTAATACTAAAAGTTGCCGATAGAAGAAATAATGGCACCGTGGGAATACAGTTAGGAATGAATTCATGAAATCCCTAGAAAATAATATTTAATTCATCAATATTAAGGGCCAATCAATATTTTCAATATTCTGACCTTCCTTGTGTACAACATATTTCATACAGTGAATGGCGTGTAAACTGTCAGTTTCGATGTTCATAACAGCCAGTCTTATGTTCTGTTTCAAGACGTGCCGGTCTGCTTAAAAGTAGCCATCGTCTAGTGTAGAACAATTTTACCAGTAAAGAAAGCTGAGGTAAAATAGGATCCATATTAAGCACACATCAGCAGTCAATCTCGAACAACATTCAAGAACACATCAATAGTCAAGAACGAACTGTTAACAGGTCGTTTGCTCTTCCCATTTTACAAGGAATAAATGGCGATGTTGTCACGCTCACATTACGAATTTTACATAATCCATGCAAATGTCTTCTTTCATACATGATAGCAGCGCCAAAATTTCTTCTATCAGCAGCTCTTATTACTAATTTTTTTTTCTGCCGAATTCATCTTTCCTTGCCTTCTACAGTCTGCATATGAAATGTGGTGACATTCCGTCCATTCGTTTTAGTTCAGAAGCCTCCAAACAGGGAAAGTTATTTTATGGCTGCCCAAATAATTCGTTTTCTAGTATGCAATAATAAGTCTGACTAAAAACTGGGCTGTATCTGTAAGATTGCTATCATTTATGTTTCGGTGTGCAGAAATATCTTCATCCTTCATTTTCAATTCTGATTTATTATTTAAAAATGCATTTCACCATTAAGTTATCCCTAACTATACATTGGGTTAAAATACGTTTATTACCCGTATGTATACAGATCTATGATTTATATAATAAATCATTTTTTATTTATAGCAAGTTTTTATTAATCTGCGTTTGAATCATATTTTTCTTCAATATACATGGATTTTCATATTCATCTAACGTTGCTCATCGAAGGGGAGAAATTCTGAAACTGAATGTAATTTATTATAACTGGTAACAAATTAAATTAACTATTATTATTAATTATCAATTAATAACAAATTAAATTAATATATTGAATTAATTATCAATTAGTTAAATTAACAATATAATTTGTTACAATTGGTAACCAATTAAATTAACAATTTTGTTACAATTAGTAACCAATTAAATCAATAATTAATCTTAATAGAATTGGTAATAAATTAAATTATTAATAACAAATCAATAATTTACAATTAATAGAAAGTCAAGAGACATGTGCTTCGAGTGAAAGAATATTCAGAATAATTTAAGGAAATTCTGTGTAAAAAAATCCTAATTTTAAATAATTCTCCTCTTATAAGAATATAAATAAAATATTTTTTTCCTCTTTATGAAATAAAAGAAACACAGTTCATTAATCTCTGAAAAGATAAGATTTTGCTTAAATAATCCACTTCGAGTGAATAATCTCGATCTCGACGTGCTTCGAGTGATTAAATTTCGTGTGAATAAATTTCAAGTGATAAACTGTAATGCACTAGAAAGATAATAATTTTCAGTAAGACACAGATGTTTTCTTTTAAAATTTTCCACACTTTTTACAGTTTTTTGCAAAAAACATAAAGGATTTTTTTTTAATATTTCGCTCAAGTGGAGTTATTGGCTCAAGGTTCTAAGTACCAAGTGAACATTTATTTTTTATTCAAATGCAGTAAAATTATTTGCGTCAAAAATAAAATTCAAGCATTTCTGATTAAAAAAGATATCAAAATGATTTAATGCTGTTTAGAGCATTAAATATACAATGATTATATATATTTATTTACAGGAATTTTATATAAATATATATATCTTATTAAAAGATAATTTTCATAATTATTTTTGATTATAAGTTCATAATTTGAAAATAGAAAGATAATATATGAAATTCCCTCTCATCAATAGATAGCATTACAGCAGATTGCAACCTGATTTTCAATTAGAGAAATAATAATTTAAATAATAGTTTCAATAAGTAGTATTATTTTCTTAAAAATTAATTGACTCTGAGGCCACAGTTCTTTCTCAGGTTATACACATTAAATATGCTATATAAGTTACATTTTGAATATGCCACATCATAACACAACTTAAGACAATAGAGTATTAAATGCCAAGCTTAAAGAAATATAAGACTGATTGTGACTTCGCATTACAACCTAAGGCAACAAGTAGTCGTATGACATACGAATCAAAGTTTATGACAGGACTGTAATATTATAGCACATCTTAAGGCAATGTGAAATTTGATGACATGTCAGGTGAAGTTTATGATGAAGTTATAACACATCAATATAACTTGAAGCATCATACAATTTGATGGCATGCCTGCCGAAGTTTGTGAGGGAATTGTAACATATCAATATAACTTGAGGCAGCATATAATTCATAAACATGCAAGACGAAATTTGTAGCAGAAATGTGACATCACAACACGCTTGAGGCAACATGAAATTCAATGACATGTCTGCTGAAGTTTACGATGGTGTTATGATGGCAGAGCAAGCTTAAGGCAATGTGAAATTTGATGATATGACTTCTGATGTTTATGATGAAGTTGTGACATACTAGCATAACTTAAGGCAGCATACTATTTGATGGCATGCCTGATGAAGTTTATGAAAGGACTGTGGCATCAAAGAATAACTTAAGGCCGCGTGCAGTCAGACAACATACTTGATGAAGTTTATGAGAGAGTTGTGATATACCAGCACAACTTATGGCAACATATCATTTAATGGCGTGTTTGCTGAAACTTATGTTGGAGCTGAGACATACCAGCATAATTTAAGGCAGCAGATATTCTGATAACATGCCTAATGAAGTTTATAAGAAAGGCTGTGTCACAGCACAATTTAAGAATTATGCAGTCAAATGATAAAACTAGTGAAGTTTAAAATGTGCCCCAACACAATTCGAATTTTAAAAAAATTATACCACTTACTTGCAAAATATGGACTCATGTCCACATGTGTGACATGGTAGCCTGAGTAACAGAAGCCATTTAGGGCCATTGCTAAGCAAATCAGTCCGATTACTAGTTTCGGGCGGCAACCTGATATTGTCACCAAAATTATGGCAAATGCAGAACCAAAAGTTCCTGAAGTAAATAATGAAGAATGCTTACAGATGAGCATTTTCAAATCAGTTGTTCAAAACACAGTTATTTCAAAACTTTAAGAAACAGTAATAATCAAATACTTACAGAAAATAATTACATTTATCCTAGATGTGGGAAGTAATCGAAGTTATTGCTAAAAGAATTTCCTTGTAAGATTGAAAAGTAATTTTAAAGTAGGTAGAAGCAATAATACAAATATAATGTCGATTTAATATATATTCATTTTTCAGCTAACCACCTTTAGTAAAATGGAGAATATTGCTTTCCAAGCAGTTAAATTTATTATACTAAATACATAAATAGTTAAAATTTCCCATTTGGTGATTGAAAAATATAAATTTTACTAAAAACCTCTTTTGTGCGAAAATGAATGACCTTTTTTTTTAATCCTACTTTGAAGTAAAAAATTGAAGAAATTATTAAATCAATTTTTTTAAAATTTAATTCCAAAATTGTTTAATTTTTGCTAAAAAATCATATTCCCCGGACATATTAAATATTTTTATTGGGTTGTTCGGAAAGTAATTTCGTTTTTTTTTTTTTTGTGGAAATGAAAGACAATTTTTGTATAATAAACAAATACTTTATTAAATTATATATTGGCCGTTCTGGTCCAACACCTTTTGCCTTCTTTCTGGTGGTAGCATAATTCCACGCTCATAAAATGTTTGGTCTTTTCTGCCAAAAAATTGATCGAGGTGGTTTTTGACCTCCTCATTTGAGGTGAAGGTTTTACCGTCTAAAAAATTTAGCGAACCAGTTCTGGCACTGGCGTACTGTCAACACACCTTCTTCATACACATCGGTCAATTTCTTTCTGGCTTGAACAGCATTTTTACCCTTTCTGTAGTAAAACAGTAAGATATGTCGAAAATACTGCTTATCGCTCTCCATATTTAAAAGGGCACCAACCAAAAACTACTGCGTAGAATTAATTGACATTTTTCACACACAAGCCTTGCTATATGAGCTCTCAAAGCATATAAAAATCATACGGCTTAAATGTGAAGTTGGGGGCAAAAAAATACAACTAAATTCTCTGTCGGGAACAAACGAAATTACTTTCCGAACAACCCAATAATATAATCAAAAAATTTAAAATATTTTACATTGCAAATTTCCAAAATAATTAATTAAATGAAGATGTAACTTTCTTCGTTTTTAAATCAAAATATCAATTATTTTAATTCAGAAAAGAAGTCTGAGTAAAAATAATAGAAAAATTATTATGTGACGATAAATGTATTGTTCAAAAACAAAGTATAATGAGCTGAAGGAGGACTAATAAATTTTAAAAAGTGTATAGCATCAAACTGCGAGTAAGAAAATATCTGATTTGGATTAAATGTATAAAAAAAGCAAATGTTGTTATTTTTTTATAATTATAATTTATTTCTTATAACTTTCTTAATATAATTTCTTTCTTTTTCTTTTTTGATAATTTTTTAACGAACAAAAATCTTGCGAAAACAGTTATAAAATACGTCAACAAAGACAAACCAGCAGGTATGATCTCCCTGAAACTTTCTCGTATACTCTCCAAAAACTGCCTTGTCCCTTTCCATCCGCATAAAATTGTGGATCTTGACTAAGATTATGAATGCTTTACACGGCATATTATAACAACAGTTACGAAATATTGATTTTTTGAACACGAATTTAACATCCAACCTCCATTATGAATTTAAAATTGCAATGTGTAAAATGAGACGCCGTACGATACAAATGAATATCTGAAATGTTGACCCAAATTTTCAGCTAAATAGCCGAATCATCGAAACTTTTTACGGGAGAATGCAACTAACTTTTTGACTGACTTATGTTAATCTGTACAGCATTCATAAAGTAAAATATGCGCAATATTTAAAAGAAATAATTTAAAAAAACCATAAACAATTTCATAGCATTATTTACCTACTGAATTGAAAACCTTTCGGATATTCGTAATACTGAGCACTTCGCGTTTACGCAAGTAATCTGCAAGATATGATGCCATCCATGCTGTCGGTGCTTGAACAATGTATGGCAAAGCTGATATTTCTCCATTCTGCAATAAATTATATACAATGCATCAATTGTTTCAAGCTCTCCCCTCGAATTTCCCGCAGATTTATGCATATACTGTCAAATAAAGTTGTTATTTATAGCATATGGACAAAAACGATTTTGCACATACGGTATACTGCAAAACTTACTTGGGCATTATTAATAACCAGAGGGGTTTAGTCCTTTCGAATTTGTTGGATACTAACAAAATTAAGCACGTTTTGTGTTTCTTAGAATGATGATAAAAAGAAATTAAATATTTTGCAATTCTGAACAGTGCACAATTGAGGTATTTCTTATAAAAGGGTCGTTTTAGTTTCACATTTAAACGCGCTTTTAACATGTTAATATTTCAGGTTATATTTATATTTTATTAATTTTTTTAAAAATTTATATATTTTTATTAATTTTTAGGGCACTAGGCTGACGAACATTCACGCTTCTGAACAATGTTATTGAAGCAAATTGTGGGCGCTTATAAATATTAAAATATCATAGTGAATTTAATAAAACATATAAGAGTCTCACAAATTATATTTGATAAAGTTTTAATATTATCCTAATATTTTATAAATCAGAGAATTTGGATGTTAAAAAACTTATTTATTTGGCCAATAAGAAAATAAAGTTGCTTTTTAATTGACTTGCTTGACCCCCCCCCCTCCTTCTCCCGTCAGCTTAGCGATGTTAGGTAGCTGCTTTTTCCTATTCAGAAATTAGCCTCTAGGAATAGTTAACAACAAATAGTTAAGTGTCATCTAAATTATACCAAAACTATGACAATATTTTCTTCTTCTTTTTTTATTATTTGTAAGATTTATTTTTAGTAATACATTTTTGGTACCGGGTAAAGATAACTCTGATTGAATTTCGACGTAGTTTCATTATCTATTACAGCTATTAAATGCCCTTGACAAATGGAATATTAATCGCGATGAAAGCATTTGAGCGATAGTTTATCATCCAAACGCATGAGATTTTGAATAATCCATTATCATCTGTTACATTTTAATAATAACTATCCACAAATTTAGCAAATATTTAAAAGTGATGATATGGCTTGTCGAAGTAATGACAAGCTTCTCTTCTAAAATTCAAAAAAAAATTGACTGCGGAGTATACTGTAATTGTTTAATAATCTAAATTCTTCTAATAATAAAGATTTGTGTAAGTGTGTTGGCGATGTACTAGACAGATTGCGTAAACTAGAGCTACCAATATGATATAGATATACTTTGGTGAGTTAGAATTTGTACTTGGAGCATTTTTTTTAAAATTTTAATTAATTAAAAATTAATTGAGGTTTTGGCGTTTTCTCTAATAGCCTTAACGAAAATATTGTTTCCCAAAATTTGTTTTTACATCATTTTAAAAGAGCCATGGTGGTCTGGTGGTAAGGTGTCGGCTTCGGAATCGGAGGGTTTAAGGCTCGTGACCCGATTCCACCGAAGAATCGTTGTGTAAGCGGGTTTGGTACACGTTAAATCCGTCAGGGCCAAACGTCCTCCCGCTGGTGTGGTGTGAAGAATGCTCAGCTCAGATTTCGTCTTCGTCATCTGATCGCTGTTTAAAATTACGAGGTCCGTCCCAAAATAGCCCTAGTGTTGCTTTAAAACTGGACATTAATATAACTGAACTAAACTAAACTAAAAACACCATTTAAAAATTTCTTTTAAGTTATTTTTTAATGCAATTTAACTTGATTGTGGTGCGAAATTTTTTGTGAATATTTGCAATTTATTAAAAATGCTTTTTTCATAATTTTCAGCCATAGTTGTTTAACTATTATTAAATAGAAATTCAAATCATTTTCATTCTTTCATCAAATATTTAATGATGCGCTTTTTTTTCCTTTGTTGAAAGCGAAAGAAGAAATATTGTGTTCAGTGTCTCAGTAGTTTGCATGTAAAATAAGAAAGCAAAGCTACAATATCCCAAAAATGAGTACATTTTAATAGAATTGTGATGTCATGGGACTTGACTGTATTAAGATGGTTCGTATACACACTGATCAGAACAGATATAAGGATAAATAAATAACTTGACTTTGATGCCTGTTATAATTTGATAAAAATATTTTCTTGGGTGGTAAATAATGAATAATTAGTTAAGCCTAAGAGATTTAATTGAGAGTAAATACAACTAATATTCCTGGTGAACTATTTTTTCTCCAACGCCGGTTAGTTAACTATAAATATGAGGGACACAAATGCATTTGAAGCGTTGAGAGTGTTCTGTTTTGCACTCTTGCTATATATATTTCAAAATAAAAATAGATGAATTTACTACAAAATAATTATTTGTGTATTTCAGCTTCAAACAGAATATCAATGAAGAAAAAAAATTCTTTTTCAGTGTTGTAAGAGTTTCTAATACTATTTAAATATCATTTGGATTTCAAATACAATTTTTTTTCTATTACATAGCTAAAAAATAACTTCACATCGATGTTCAAATTAGAATGATTGATAAAAAAAATCTTGGTTCAATAGAAAAAAATTAAAAAAACATAGATTTTTTTTTTTTTTTTTGCATAAAAGAATGTTATAAAAATCCTTGTAAGTTACCTCTCTGATATTGAAGTGCAAAACATTTTCCATGTAGTTGGGTAATTCCGTGAAAAGGGTCAAGAAACCAAATCCACTTCCAAAATGAGCCACTATCACTGCCCACACTGGGAGAGATGTGAAGATCTCCTTCCAAGGAACTTCTCGTCTCTGTAAAGATATTTTTGAATGCCTAGTTGTTCATTTAATCATATGACAAATTTTGAATCTTATCATTAATAATAAATATAACTGCATGAAATTATTATTAATAGCTAATTCAGCTCATACTGTTGTCGAATAAATACATGGTGTCTAATCACGTGGGTTGCAAATTTATAGAAATGGTAAGACATATCTTGATAACTAAGAATTACATAGCAATGCTTTGTCGGAAATGCTTGCCAGACGCGGTGGATGGCATTGCACGTCCACCTGAATTTTCAGTCTTCTTGAAGAGAATTTTCATTTCAGCATTCCGTAGCAAAATGTGATAATCATTATCAATGATATTACATTATTACCAACGATTTCACTATTAGCTGGAGTCTTTTTACCGTTTGTAGACCTCTTTTTTGAAATTTGTTTTGTGACAAAGAGCAAACAAAATAAGTACAGAGCAGAAACCTTTTATTATTCTAATAAAGTTAACTTAATGTAGATGTGACGTCATTGCTATTTCATTGTTAATTATCACCTTCTGTTCACGTGATTATTGAAGTTTGAATACCTTACTTGCACAAGATATTGGACATTTTCATTATGTGGTTCATAATCCGAATATCATGTAATATTATGAGAATATGCATCAGTAGTGTTGAACATTTGTACTAATAGAACATTTGAAATATAGAATCTCTTTATGGATGCTAGGAAAATAGGTATAAGTGTAGTGCCAGCTATCACATCAGGAATGCATTTCCGACACCACATTGCTGTACGATTCTGTATCATCTAGTAGTACCATAGCCCTTCAGAGAAATTTGTAACCCTGATACTGAAATAATCTGTATACACCATTACTAATTAATATTTAAAATGATTTTGAAAAAAAGTCTTTTATTAGTTTACTAGAACGTAGAAAATAATTCTTTTTTTAATTAAAAGATAAAGACCAAATCAATATTGTAGAAGAATGAGAAGCTAATAAAAATACCCTAAGTGTTATTGAATTTTAATTCCATTCATACATATTTTAATTGTAATTGAATGCTTTGGAATTTTTACTTACATTTTTGTTGTATGAAGTATAAAAGTGAAAGTACTGTAATCGTGAAAAAATTCGGACATGAGATTTTGGTGGATCTTCATTTTTCAAATCAGT
Organism: Argiope aurantia; assembly: GCA_026543865.1. Taxonomy (NCBI): domain Eukaryota; kingdom Metazoa; phylum Arthropoda; class Arachnida; order Araneae; family Araneidae; genus Argiope; species Argiope aurantia. The sequence goes on along the minus strand of JAPMOR010073854.1, from coordinate 53,974 downwards.
ATCAGTTTGAAAAGAAGATTGATATGATTTCTAGAATACATTTCTTTATGTACGCAATAACTCAAAAATATTTTGAGTTAGACGAATGAATGTTATGAATGTTAATGAATGTAGTATGAATGGTAATATCAAATCTATAGATTTCAATTAAATTTTAAATAAAATCCATTCATAGAAAGTCTGGCCGGCTATCTATTCGAATAAATAAAATTTAAGATTTGCTTTGAACAAAAAGGGGTTTCGAAAAAAATATCTAATGTATTTCTTTCTCACAAAATAAAATGATCAATTTAATATGCAAATTAATTTCGAATTATGTAAGAAAATTTTGATTACTGAAAATAAACTTTGGATATTTGTTCGATTATTGGATAATGACTTTAGTAATCAGCTTTGTGAATTCATACTTGATAAGATTCTTAAAATAGAAAAACGCGCAATCAGTCTGCGACGCTGATTACTGAAAATTTAACGCTTTTATTTCTTGATATTTTAATTTCTATTTGCATTCTTTGCCATATTTAAAGGTGAAATGAATGATACATTACCGAATTTGAAGAAAAGTGATGCATTATAATTTTTGTTAAACATTCTAATTATTTTTTTTAATTTTTAATTATCATTTTTCCCATTATCTTGCTGTTTATTTTAATTTTTTATTTGAATGAAACGAAAAAAGTTTTTAATGTGTTGATAAAGCAAAAATAAGGTTATTCCTCATCGAGATGCAGCGCACGATAAATGCATCATAAAACTGATTTAAGTACCAATAAGTGATGTAACACTAGACGCCACAGGCCACCAACTGATTAGCTGGGAATAACAGTTATATTTTACTCCTGATAAATCGATAAGGCATAACTTCCTGCCCATGATTTTGCAAAATTGTTAAAGTTATGTTATTGTAATTGCCTTATTTGTTATGTAGTGAAGATTTGTTGTAGTGACCAGTCCCATGACATCAGAGCTCTATTCAAAAGTTAAATTTCGTGTTAATACATAGTTCATAATACAATAATTTGTATTATCAAATATGGTATTTTTTGTTTTTGTTTTTGAGTTTTTAAATAACTTTCAATTATTTAAAATTTCTGAAAAGTCGATCACGGTGTACATTTCCGCCCTCCATAGTACAGATATACCAAATTTGATATTTGCAAGTCAAACCGTTTAGCCTGTAGAGCTCCAACAAACACATATATATACATTATTTCACTTTTGGAAGAAAATTTAAAGTTAATAAGCCTAACATTTGTCTATTAGATATACATCAGTTTTCTTATCTTGATAATGATCCTAAGAACATTGTTCTCATCATTCACCCTCTGATGGCTCTATAATTGATCTCAAAACTCGAAAATACCACCTCTATCGCCAGATTTAAATCCCAAACCATGGAGAGAACTGAAAAAGCAAAAACACAGTATTGATATGAAAACCAAATTAAAAATTATAATGATCGAGGAATGGAAAAAGATTGATACCGAAATAACAAGTAAATTATTAACCTCTGTTTCCAGCTGTTGAAAAGCCTTTGTAGATGCTGAATGTTTTTTTTCAGAAACTGCTACAGATATTATTAAAAAATTGACATTCTGATTTTTAAATTAAAACTCATAAATGCATGAACACTTTTGGAAGCCACTGTACGTGTCCAATTTGGTACCTGTAGGTCAAACAATCGAGTCTATAGAAAGCCAAAACATGCATATTATCTTTATTACATATAGAGACAATAATCAGCATATAATTGGGAAACCAACATTTCAAAATGATTCTGGCGTTAGTACAGAACAATTATGAGAAGGCCGTTGGCATCAGAAATGAGAAAGGAGACGACCACGAGGCAGCTGAAAAATTCAAGGACGATGAACCAGAAATTACGAACTGATCCAGCTAATTGTAATGTGCTCTATAATAAGTATAAATTGCACGCAGATGTAAAGTATCTCAAAGCTAATAAATATTTACTTTTATCTAGAATGTTTAGATGTATCTACGTGCTTTGAACCCACATCATAATGGATGTTCCATATTCAATGCATAATCAGCAGATATATTAATCAATACTCAAAGTACTAATCCAAAAATTACATACTCTAAAAGAGTTTAATTTGAGTTGATATTAATTGTAAAGAAAACAGCATTCACTCCCATATTTAAGATATAAAATATAAAATAATTGTATAAATATGTAAACTAAATTAAATATAAAACTTGTATAAACAGAAAGAATAGTAAATATTTATGTAACAATTAATAGCAAATATTCAAGGTAAAAGAAATTGTTATTCGATAAAATAGTAAAGGCAGCTGAAAAAAATAAAGTAATGTACGAACTACAACGAACATTTCTGTAATGTTATTTATGTATGCAATTTCGGATTCAGTGTAATAATTATTTCTTTCTATTACAAAATGGCAAGCAGATTACTTGAAATATTTGCTTTTCAAATTTCTATCTCTGGACTAACAGAAAGAATCCCTCCACGACCTAATTGAAGAAGCTTAATTTAAACAATTATTTACAACACAAATTCAGTAAATCTAATTATTTAAAATAAAATCTCAAAACTTTACTTCATACATTCTCTGTACAACGTCAGAATTACCGAATCTCAACCACTCTAACAATTTCACTAAATTTTATTTCATTTGAAATGTCATGACGTTTAAATACGTCATCAATGATCGTCTGTCCCCTGTCTCATCCCCATTTTAAAGAGATTTTTTTTAACTATTTCACTAAACATTCTCTAAGGTAAGATAACAAGACAGAGCCTCCTGCTCACCCAATCATTGAGCAGATTTCGCCGATTTT
>JAPMOR010073854.1:21688-50406 GCA_026543865.1 Argiope aurantia | reverse complement strand
GTGGTAGTGAAATCAAAAGTATAAAAGTGGTAGTGAAATCAAAAGTATAGCTAGAACACATGTTATGCAATCTCTGAAGAATGGCGCTTCTGTGAATTCAAATCTGCTTCAGAAAACAAAACCCAAAGGTAATTTTTGTTTTTAAAGCATCAGAAACATTTTCTATTTTTTATTTTAAAATAAAAATGAATATCCATTTTGCACAGCGCAATGATTCATATCTGCATAATCTATGATTTCCATTTCATGGTTTCATTTCAGGTTTCCATTTCATAATATTTAAAAATTTTGAATACTATGAAATTTAATAAATTTCTTAACAACTAAATGTTTAATGTAGCAAATATTCAAATAATTTTTTTAATTAAATTTTTTAAATAATTAGGTTAGTTAAAAAATTAATCTTGTTAATGCTTTACCAGAATTCTTTGATATTATTTCCTTAGAATCAACTATTTTTTTTTAATGTTAAGGTGCTTTTAGCTTAAGATGCAAAAACGTATTAGTATGCAAAATAGTTTTTACATAAGTTCATTTAATATAGAGAGTCATCTTATCCTTTGCCGCCTGTGGGTGAACGAAAAGACGACTTTGGTCACTGGACAATATTTTCAAACAGATCGAGGTGTAAAATTCCACTATGTAAGTGTACAACATAGTGGTTATGTAGCAAATGCAATGCTCCTTTATGTTTAAATGCTAAAAATAATAGTTCCATGAATTTTCATGTTTTGTAATGTAATGAGAGGTATTATTTATGTTTGAAATATTATATTATTGTACGCATTATATTTATAGAACTCAAAGAGTGATTGTCCATGATAATGTAGAAATACATCAATAAGTTATTTTTTTTCCGAAAATTTAAAAAAAAATTCTTATGTGAGATTTTTTTCCTGCAGTTTTCCCATTAATTACACCCACTTTTCGGTTGATTTCAAATTCTATTTATTAAAATTAAAATTCATGTATTTAAGGGTTAATAATGCAATTACCTTAGTGGTGATTTCTTCTACAGTTTGGTCAAACTTTTGAAACTCTGTTAAAGATATATTTGGATGATCTAATGGGCTGTCTTTAACGAAATAGAGCCAGAATACAAACCAAACGCAGCCAAGAATTCCTATTGGGAAAAATAATATGTCAAACATAACAAAACAGCTTTAAATATATTTTATTGAATAAAAAAAGAAATGAATGATTCATACGCTTAAAATATCTTTACGCAGAATTGTCATTAAAACTTCAGATATTCTCAGATCTTATTTTTAAAAAAAATCGAAATAAGAAATTTCAACGATGAGAACATTCAGTTTCAAATGATTGAAAAATTATACTTCAACAGACAAAAATTTTATTTATTGTAACAAATATCGAAATAGAAACTATTTTAATCTATAAAAAAAGAAATCAGAACCCTTGGTTTTAATGAAAGCCATATTATAAATTTCCCTAAATCCGAAAAATCCGTTTTTTGGAATTCTGGTTATTTATGAAATTTGTATTTCAAAAAATAATAGTAATAAGATAGACATAGCAAAATTGTAAATATATATATGAAATTTTAGAAAGAATTCCTCAAAGATATATTTGCATATCCGTGAGATGTGACCATAATAACCCAAAAATGCAATGAGGTATATAGTTTTAAATTTGATATAGATAAAATTTGGCAAATAGAGTAATCATCAGTTTTTTTGTTTTTTTTTTGTCTGCATCAAATTCTAAAGAAAATATTTTAATTGGTTGACTGTACCAATTTTGGATTTTTGATAAACCTAATTCATAAGCATAACAAGCTAAATAAATGAGAAGTGGTATGCGCTTGAAATGACAATTTCTATCGATTTTTTGACTAAAATATCCAAAGGGAAGAGTTGCAAACTTTTAAAGGCTATTCAAAAATAATCCAAGACAAATAGAGTGATAATGCTTTCGATTCCATTCGTCATCGTTATTTTATTTCTAAAGTAAAGCTCTTGATTATATAGCAGCGATTATGCGATGCATGTAAATGTAGTTGATGTCATCAAAACGCAAGTGAATATAAATCTAGTAATTAAAACAGCGAAAAGAAAGGGCCGGGATGGCCTGTTTGGTAGGGCGGTGGATTCGCGTCCCTTGAGATGCGAGTTAGAACCCAGCCGGCTGAAGACTATGTGTGTACGGTGGCTGGTGCACGTATACATCTGTTGTGGTCATAAAGTCCTCCATGTCGAGAGTAATGCCACTGGGAGTACTGGATCAGGGGTGATCGTTCTCAGATTCAGGTCTAAATTACGATCTTTGAATGAAATGCATGAAGTCTGCCCCTTAAAAAGGGTTGAGACGCGTGTATAGCTAAATCGTACTCTTAGCCCTAGATGGCGCTACTGAAAAAAACAAGAGACACACCTTAGCTTAAAATCAGTGGGATTGTCTATGACATTAGAAACCACATGAAAAGTATTGTTGTGGAATATACTTAAATAATGTTTTCCTAGAAATTTATCAAAATCAGTGAAAAAAATTGTACAGACATTAAATTGGAGCGACAAAAAAATTATTTTCTTCGTTTTTACTTTTTAGTATAAGAAGTATACAAAGAGAAACTATTATAATTATAAAAAAATTCGAAAACGAGATTATGAACAAATCCGCATATTTCAAACTTCCCTAAGTTCTAAAAAACCTTTTTTTGGAATTAAATCTGTCAGACTGTAAACATGATAATTCAAAAATGCTTTAAGGTAGATGGGTGAAAATTGGTGCATGGACTTTACATTATACTTGTAAATATCCATCAAATTTTGAACCAAATCTATTCAGAGAAAGTATGTGTCCAGTACAGTACAAATGAACTAGACAGTTACAAATCCAAAGAACAAAACAGATAAAATTTGGTGTACAGATGTAATATTTAAAATGTATATTGTCTACAATTTGAATCAAATCTATCAAAAAATTAAATGACTGTCGATCTGTATTTTCACAAGCATTTAAACACGATAATTCAAAAACGCAATTGCTTATAGATATAAGAAATTCAATATGCAATTTTGTGACTACAATTGTAATTCAAATCAAATTTTGGTTTTAATTGGTAGGAAAAAGAGCGTCCATTCAGTTATCTGGTGCTTATGTATTAATTATGTACTTAATTATGTAAAAATTATGTTTTATGTATTTATGTAATATCACTCCTAATTATTAATATTCAAAAAAATTCCTAAAGTCCTTGCTTTAATTACTCTTTAAAAACTACTGTCCTCCAAAGGCGTATGATTAATAATACACAAGTATTCGTATTAAAAAGTAAGCGCAAATGTTCTGGAGAAACATTCCCACTTATCTGCAACTGGGGGGGGGGGAGTTAGGAGAATTTTTGAAAGTCCTCGTTCCCGTGTTTCGATTAGAAATTTCTCTAAATTCGTCAAGCCTCTCTAAATTATCCATCAGATGAAGTCAATTTCCTTTTCTAAGACAAACTTAACTCTCTCTGCAGATTCGAGTTTCAGACAATCAAGACTCAATCAAGTTTTTGGCATTGGCATTCTGTAAAATGCCAAAAATCATTGAAATGTTTAATCGTATTCATGCAATGCTGACCGGTTTTCAGCGTTCAATAAATTTCTAAATATTTACAGACTACTTAGAACGGCTTTCACATATTAATGGCATTATATATGTTGGTTGTTTCCCCAAATATTGTTTCAAAATGTACTGCATGAAAGCTTCTTTTTTTAAAATAAGTATATGTGTTATTAGGAATTCACGCTTTATTGACACTTTTCGCACGTAGCATATCTTGTTGGACTCTTGTAACTGGCGTGATATTTTAGAAGGGCAATGTGTAAAATGTTATCAACATAAACGGCAATATTTTTATCGTATGTGCTGAATGAGATACGACAAATTTCCTTTTCAGAGGATACTAGAATGAAGGCCCGGAAACAAGCTGAAATCAATCTTTCAACAAAAGTCGAAATTGGGTGAAACTGTGAAATAGAAAATTTTTTAAGCCTTGTTAGCAATATAAATTTATTTTTAGTTATTAAATGCAGTCCTAAAGTTTTTGCTTATCATAAATATATAGAAATAGGCTATCTGCACTTACTTATATTACAACGAAAGGCAGAGTTTCAAAATTAGACTGCTAAAGTCTTGCCATATTCTGTGGTAAGAGCATTATTTTGTTTCTTTCGCCTATTTTTAAGTATATTCCCATTTTCTCGAAGTTATTTACTGGTATTGATAATTTGAGTAGAAGACAATGGATCCTTATTGCGAGATTAAAAGAAATCGATTTAATTGTCGTTTGTAACAAATACTTAGCATCACAATAACTTGCTTCTTTGCTGAAGTTATAAGTGATGTCATTAAAGCAATGTTGTAGTATATTGCTGAATTAAAACTCTAGTTACAAGAAAAGCGACAAAAAGTTTCACCCTATTATATTATACCGAAGAAAGTGAAGACTGTGGGCCATCCACCAAGGGTGGAACAGCTGCTGATCACTCCTGATAGGGGCATCGCGATGACACTGCCTATAAGCCCACCGGACATCGTAAAGGTGGAGAACCTACTTCTCTCTAGTTTGGGAGACCAACGACTGATGATAGCATTGATGGCTGGTTTCGTCACTCCCTGTTAAATGAAAAGAAATCAAAGATGGATTTAGATAAACAGTTCAGAATATACACTATCTACCAATAAGTATTTGGACACCCATGAAAATGGAGATATCTGCTATCCTGATTTATGTAACGCCTTCTGTACTTATATATCGTGTAGGAAACAGCATTGGCATTAGCTGCATACGAGATGCCACGAAATTCTGAGCTGTCTGACTTCGAGAAAGGTGTAGTTGTTGGATGTCATAGAAATGACCGATCCTTAAGGGACATATCTAGTGAGTTAAACATTCGAAAATTGACAATGACTTGTGTGATTAAGAAGTGGAAGGTGATTGTTGACTGTCGGAATGTGTTTCGACCAGACAGGCCCATGGAACGACCCCCGACGAGTGCTGTCGATAGAAATTTAGAAAACCCGATGGCCCACATACTCCAGGAGTTCCAACAAGCATCTGAGACTATTGTTTCGATAAATATCATCTGCAAGAAAGCACATTTGCTTGGTTTCCATGGTCATTCAGCCATCCATAAGCTTTCGATTACAAAATCTAACCGCGCTTCTCTGTTGAGATGGTGCAAGGCACTTCGAAATTAGACTGTAGATTAGTATAAACAGATTCTTTGGAGTGATGAATCAATGTTGAATCTCTGCCAGTGGATTGGCAGAGTCTGGGTTTGGCGTATGCATGGAGAATGTCTTTTTTCAAAAACACATTGTGCCTATAGTAAAATTCTGTGGAGGTAGAATAATAGTCTGAGAATACTTCTCGTGGTATGGACTAGTATTCTTGATCCCAATTCATGGTAAGCTCAACGCCGACTCCTACTTCTTTACTCTAGACAAGAATGTGCTTCCTACGCTGTGTGGCAATTTTACAGATTGGATCATTGTTATTTCCAGGATTACAACACCATTTGTCATGTTGCAGGGTCCATCATGGATTGGTATGATGATAATGGAATGAACCTACTGGACTCCCAGAATCCAGATTTGAATCCTACAAAATATCTCTGGAACGAGTTGAATCGCTGAATAAAGGGGGGCAGCAACCCATCCAAAAAAGGTGAAAGAACTTGCATGTCTTCTCCAAGTCGAGTGGAAGAGAATACCACTGTCCATCATCCAAACACTTTAGAAAGCTTTCCTGGAGGGTTAAGGCTGTAATTGTCTCATATGGAGGCTCTACCAACCATTAATTATGAATAAATTGTATTTATCTCTTTTATCACAGGTGTCCAATTATTTATTGGTAGATAGTGTACTTGTGTATGAATCTGGAAGTCTTGCCTTTCCATGGTAATATCTAGGAAATTATTTAAGAAAATTAATGTTTAGTAAAATATGTTTTAATGGATGACTACAAACGGTAGTTTCAGGCTGAAATTTCTATAAATTTGCTGAAGGTAAAGTAAAGCATAAATCCTAGGAGGGATATCTGGGAAATGTTTATGTATTAAACGTATATAGGATATCAGATTTATTTTAGAACCTATGCTAACTGTAGGGAACTGATATATTTTGTTTAATACACATATTATTTATTTCATAAGCTACTCAAAAATTTATTACACAAATGCACATGTCTTTATGATGAAATAGTAAGATAAATGCATACAGAAATGAAACTTTTAAGACTAGAAACCGATATTCCAAACAAGTTAATTTGTTAACTTTAGTCGCTGAATTAATAAAGTTAATTTATTTGAATTTGGAAACATTTTAAATATGAATTCTTAAGAGCAAAAAGACTTTTAAAAAATGTGAAATTCTAATAGATGAATGCTTTAATTACTTGATTAATAAAAATTACAAGAAGTCTGTTAAAATAAAAACATTTCACGAAAACTGCTTGGGTGAAGTATTCGCCCCAATGGGATGTCAGGTCTTATTTCCAACAAGAATATAATAATAATATTATAAGAATATTCTTTAATTTTTTTTTAATTTTATAAGCTAATAACTAATTACGCTATTAAACCATCTTAAAATTTCTGTTGTATCACAATTTCAATCGAACAGAATTCTAAAATCTCAAAATAATTCACTTTAATTAATTCATCATAACTGATAAACCATTTTTAAATTATTTGATGAAACTAATTCATTTGAGAAATGATGCCAAAATGTTTATTTGTGAAAGCGGAAAATGTATACGAGATTTAAAAAAATGTGTGCGCATTCTTGAAAATCTCCTAAAAATAATATACTGTTTTTAACTGATATTTCGAACAATAATATGCCAGGAAAATTAAAAGAAATATTTATTGCTCAAAATTAGAATTTATATAAATTTAATATTATTAAATAACATATTAATTAATATACAATATTATTTATTTTATTATAATACCAACCTTCAAATTCTACGGAATCATTCTTGCCTCTATAAATTATTATAACGGAATGGATTTATTTGAAATTTCCCTTTACTGTTTAATTAGATTGCAGAATATGAGTTTAATGGACTCTATCTATTGCACAGTACTGTCCGTAAAAATTGAATAACATATACTCTAAAAGATAAAATGAGAAAATCCTATTTTGATGTTAATATCCAAAAGAAACATTTTCCAGGCTTAATATCAAGGGAAAAACAAAAAATTAAATGGTTTAATGGAACAAAATTAGTGTGAATTTCATCATTACGTAGAGAGGGATCGCCGTATCACCCAAAATTCCATATAATCTAAGGAAGTAAAATGTTAAAAAAAAATCAATAAATAATCATCTAATAATCTTCGAATTATTCGATGTTTAATTATATTGAACATCAAACTTGATTGGGCATCAAACTACATGTTAAAAATACATCGAAATTAGAGAATATGTTTAACGCTAATTTATGTGCATGGAAATCCTACTACTTATTACTGACTACAACAATCAAATGTAAATAACTCGCAATAGGAACGTTGCAGACTTTTATTGAGCGTTTTTATAGCTGCATTTAATTCAACGTTTCGCCAATTAATAGAACTATAAAATATTATTATAAAGGCTGTGAAGAGGGCTCGCCACATTCCAAAAAACTGCATTCAATCAAAGGAAACAAAATGCAAAGAAATGAATAAATAAGCGTCAAACGAGTTTTAAACTATCATGAAAATAGGTTTACCCATGGATATGATATCACTATGAAAATTGATGACTATATCTTTCAAAATATTTACCTCAAATAACTACTTGCACACACACACACACACACACACACACACATATATATATATATGTGTGTGTGTGTTTGTGTGTGTGTATGTATGTATGTGTGTGTGTGTGTGTGTGTGTGTGTGTGTGTACTGATATATATATATTACACATTTATAATATTTAGGAATAATTTCTTAATCTCTAATATTCATTTGACATTATCTGCATTTTAATCTGTTCCAAAGATTAATAAATCGTTTGATTTTATCAAGAAATGTTGTTTCCCAAATCAGAAACAAACTTTCCTCTTTCCTATTTTGAGAATATTTTTATCGCCTCTGATATCACTTATTTCGATAAAATGCCAAATTTGGAGATGCAGAAAAGAAGAATTTTGTCTTGCATTTTCAGATACCAAATTTATTTGTTCAAAAGAAAAGTCTTCAGAAACAATGTGAATGATTATCACCATTCACATTTTGTTTTTAAAATGCAATTCATCTATATCTATATCTATATCTATACTTTTAATAAAGCTCAATGTGTGTGTGTGTGTGTGTGTGTGTGTGTGTTGGCGCTCTACAGGCCAGACCATTCAACCTACAGCTACCAAATTTGGCACGTGTATACCTTGGAGGCCGGGAATGTGCACCTGGGGGTTATTTTTTCGAATTTTTAATTAGAATTGTATTTATTTAAAAATTAAGCGAAATTTTGGCGTGTTTCTGCTATAACTTCCGAAAATATTACCGCACAAAAAAGATTTTTGCATCAAGTTAAAGATCAAAAATTTATCTTTTAAATGCTACCAATGCTTTAACATCAAAATTAAATTTCTGTTTTTAATGAATTTTTAAATAAATATTTTAACTCTATTTTTCAACAATTTCTTTCGTACAAAATAAAAATAAACGTTTCGCATTCCTGGTAAAAAAATAGCTTTTTTCAAAGTGTTGCCATCACATTGATTAAAGCTCCAATTAAAAATAAATTAAATCTTTTTGGAAATGAAATCGTCTGTAGGAAATGAAACAAGCATGAAATATTATTTTTTCTAAAAAATAAATTCAAGAAAAATTATTTTATGATCTTTTACACTCTCTATATTATTAATCCAATAAATCAGTTTTATTTTAAGGCAAGTTTTGTTTAATATGAACAGGATATCCATTCAAATCAATGCCACACAGCTAATTTGTAAACCTTTAGTAAGACACAGATCTGTTGCGACATAAATCGTAAATATTTTATTTAAAAGTACCAAACGATTACTTTAATAATTATAAATTTTATGTTGTAAATAGTTGTGAAATTCAGATTGGCAACAGTGATATTTTTGGAACTTTTAATTTGTTGTTTAAAAACGATGCTAGAATTTTGAATGAAAATAAGTTGATGTAAATTTGATAATATTATCTATAATGTAATAAGACTTAGTTTCATAATAAGTTTGTCTGATTCTATTTTTGTTGACGCACGAACACAACGGATATACTAAAATGGTTTAAATAGAAAATGATTATATTTTACTTAATTCAATAAATGCTCTAATAAATAACGAATTTTTGATTTTACATAAAGCTTCTGCTGTGGAAATCACGAATAACAAAATGTTCTTGAAACACTAATATTTTAAATAAAAAGAGTTAGTTCCCAATCAACTAAATCGATCACTTAAACTCACTGATTTATGAAAATTTGAATATCACTATTAAATAAAAAAAAAGGATAATTTTAGATTTTCCATCGATCGTTTCAAAGAAAATACGCAAATCAGCGTGCAGGTTTCTCAAGACTAATTGGCCTAAGATTATGAAAATGTTGAGTTTTTCTAAATTTTTAACATTTAGAACTTCATAAATAAGTCTTAGTTGATTGTGGAAAATAGAAACATTCATTCATTTATTTAAAATTTGGCGTGTCCAGAATATTTCTCAGAATATGATACCTTATTGCATTAAATTTAGACTTCATAATTTTTGAAATATATTTATAGGCCGGAACAAAATATTATTATTGATTTCATTTCAATCCTTTTGAAAGCAAAACTAAAAACTGAATTTGATGCTAAATCTGAGAAATTTTTGTTGAATTATTCTTTGAGATATTACATAAATTATGAAAAAAATATTTTGTAGTTCACATAAGACTTAAATACCGAGATATTCTGTTTGCAATACTCATATTCAATAATAATAGTAATAAATAAATAGCAATAAAGATGATAAATAAAATAAAACGCTTGGTTTTATTAAAAATATCTTTATATTAATTGCAATTTCATCATTTTCACTTTAAATTAAAGTTGACTTTTTACCGGAAATGACAACAAATTAGCAAAATATATAGAGTAAATTGAATGAAACGATCTAAACAAAAGTATAAGTTTGGTATGACTATAAAAATTTGAAGATTAAAAATGTTTTGTTTGAGAATCTATTAAGAGACCAGTTACTTAAAATATTTAACTGAAAATTGTAGCGAGCGGTAATACTGGCGAACCAGCTGGTCGCCAAAGGCGGCTAGTTAATATATAAAGCATTTATATCCATTAGTATATAAAGCATTCATGTCTATTAGCATATAAAACATTCATATCCATTAGCATATAAAGCAATTAACTACCACCGTTCAATACTAATCTAGCCGAAAATTGCTATTTTTTGTCATGACGCTTTATAAATTATTATATATATTCCATCTTCAATAAAAACCATTGTTGCGTTGTAACAAAAACTGATACGGTTACTAGAGCAAAACATTCAATTTCTTATTGCTTCTGTCAACGTATTTATGGTGTATCAAAGAAATACTGATATAATTAAGTACGCCTGCTCTTATTTAAAAGGTGATGCTTTTAAATACTTAACGAATTGTCAGTCGCACCACTATTACTCTAACTGTGAGATAATTCACCTGTATGCACTTATTTATAAAATTATGATACTGTCATCGAAATATATCAAAGTCAAGTTTCAAAAGTTTCAAGTTAAAAATTTATTTAATCTTTTGCTTAAAATCGATTGATAATGAAAGTTTAAAAAATATATAATATTTGGAAAAGAGTAGCTCATTTTTGAATGTATAAAATTGCATATAATTCTGTATACGAACATTGTTAACATTCATAAAGACTTGTACATAATTAGTTTCTTTTCTAGACACATCTAAATATATTATCAACGGATATACATCAGCTCTTTTTCGAATAGCATTCGCTACCGATTATTAAATATTTAATTAAACTTGTTTCGTGCTCGTAAAGATGAAAATTCAGTAACTTTCAAAAATATTTCATTCACTTTCTTATATCCTCTTTTCCGAAATTTTAAAAAATTGTGTACACTCTATAACAAAATATTATTTAGTATTTCTCAAAATTTAATTATAAGCTAACTAATTAATTTACACAAATATGATTCCAAATGAATATGCGCAGTCTAATAGTAGATTTGAAAACAACTAGATTCCGAAGATTTGAATTTTATATACCTATGAATAATAAATTAAAGATTCAAAAGCAGAACATTTATTTTTCATATTTCTTTTATTACACTGACAAAATATTTTTTAAACAGATTCTTCTTAGAAATTTTTTGCTTGATTGATTATTTTATTTTAATTTTCATTTTAACATGCTTTAAGATGCATATTTATATTACTTCAGCAAAAAAAAGTGTTTAATTACAACTGAAATAAATTATGACTTAAAAGACAAATAATATAGTTAAATAATTCGTATGTTCACTCATGTGAAACTTTTGCCCACGAACTTTTTTTAAAATTAAATCTTAAACATTGTGTTTTAATATAACCTCAGCGTGCTAAATTAAAATTCGGTTTAAAGAAATTCTAACTAATACCTTATATTTAACAACGAATAACTTATTCATCAATTTGTATTAGTTGAGAAAAATGGATATCGACAGGAAGAATAACGCATAGAATTCATTTACCTGAGATAAACCTTGTAATATTCGAAGTGTGACAAGCGCAATGACGCCCATCGCTGTGGCAGTAGGAGTCAGCAAACTCAGCATGGCGGAGAAAAATACTCCCAATCCGAACACCCACTTCGGACTGAATTTTTGAGCAAGGTATCCACCAGGCAAGATGGTAAAGAGGTAACCGTAGTAGAATGAGCCAAGAATGATGCCCTGTTCTTTGGGGCTCCAATCGTATCGCGGTCCCTCGAAGAAAGAAGAATGGCATATCAACACTATATTGCCAAGAAGTAATGCCAAAATAATCTATTGAAGCAAAATGTTTGTATAAGTTAGCTACATCTTCTCTCAAATTGTTCCATGCCATATCCCTTGAGGAAAGAAGAATGATATATCGACACTATATTGTCAAAAAGTTATGACAAAATAATTTATTGGAGCAAAATGCTTGTATACGTAAGCAACATCTTCTTTTAAATTGTTCTATGCCATATATTATTGTTAAATTCGGTCACAAAAATATGTATTTCCAGCTGTTACGTCAAATTTTTGCATATTTTGTTGTGTGCAGCTTTTGATATGTGACAGAAATGATATTTTCTCTAAAAGTTAAAACTTTGAAATGATTGTTAACATATTAAAGAACTGAACATAACATAAACTTTTCAACAGAAAGCAACCGGAGGGGGTTAGAGAGGTGGTATATAAAGAAGCACTTCTAATTTTGAAAGAGCTGTCAAAGACAATTAAATAAGTAAATGAAATTGCATTGTTTGCTGCAGTAATAACTTAAAAAGACCAAGTAATTATAATAGATAAGTGCAGATATAATCTAGGAAGGCCGTTCTGAAGACACTATAATCTCATAATCCTTCGAGGAAGCAATGCTGCTCAAAAGATGAAAAAACTCGTGATCCGTTTAAAATATATTAAAACGAAATGAAAGTTTTTTTCTTTACTTTATTTTGTCATACAGAAAGAAAGTGCATCAAGATTTTTATAAATCTCTACCTTTTAGATTTGCCTCAGTCCTGACTCCATGAAAGGCTCATCTCCTCCTAACAGAAGGCATTCAAATATATCTAAATAATCAAAACACCGCAACATCATTGGAAGGAACTATGTTTGTCTTAAGGGCCACTGTACAACCCCTCCCATAAGAAATATGTAGGGATCAGCCAACCTCACACAGGTTCTTTACCCTCTAGAGCGGTCAGAACAATCATCATACTTGAAGTTGCTGATTCCTATTTTTGAGGAGTCCTCCCCCAGGGTGATAAACATTTTTTGAATTAGTTTTACCTGTCTGCCGGTCTAATATTTTGCGAAACGATTCCTCAAAAGCACAACAAAGGATGATCATAACTTATCTCCATTATTAATATCAAAATTGTAATGTTTATGCAATTTTTGAGGAAATCTGTCGAAGGCTGTGTTGATATAACTAACCATTCGTGTGAATGGTTAGTTCAAGCAACTACTAATATAGCAACATAAGTTCTACGCAACTACTAGTATATGATTATTAACATAACATTATCATTCCCAAGTTGAAAATCAGTGTCAAAGTCTAGCCCCAATTGGTCAAAGTAGATCCTTTATTAGGATTCAAATCTGTAATTTTTGGTTAATAATTTCCTTTCTTGAAAATGAATTTTATTAGAGAATAAATTATACTTTTTGATGTATGATTTAATCTATGATTTATTTTCCATGTGATTTTTAAAACTTGAATAACAAGGGATGTTCAAATGAAAAGGTAAGAAACGACACTGTGGGTATAAATGAAGACTTTATTCAAAATACACACCATAGGCCTGAACACAACAATCCAATTGATTAATGAGCCGGAGGATTCCTTGTTCCCAGAATTCCTGTGACCGTGATGAAACCCACTCCTTCACAGCTTCCTTGAGTTCGCCGTCCGAGTTGAAATGCTTCCCTGTTTTTTCAGGGGACCAAACACATGAAAATCGCAGGGTGACATGTCCGGGCTGTAGGGAGATGGTCGAGCTGCTCCCACTTGGACTTGGCCAGTTCCGCATTTGTACCCTGGTGACATGTGGAAGTGCGTTATCATGGAGCAGTAACACTCCCTCAGTGAGTAGCCCGGGTCTTTTATTCTTGATGGGCCTGCGTAGTCTTCGGAGTACACATCTCACAGTACACATCGGAGTTAATGGTTCTGAAAAAACATCTGAAAGGGAAGTGCTTCAATTCGGACCACGAACTCAAGTACGCCGTAAAGGACTGGGTCTCGTCACGGCCACAGGAATTCTGGGAACAAGGAATCCTTCGGCTCGTTAATTAATGGGATTGTTGTGCTCAGGTTTATGGTGTATATTTTGAATAAAGTCTTCATTTATACCCACAGTGTCGTTTCGTACCTTTTCATTTGAAAACCCCTTGTATTAGCTTTCGAGGTGGCCTTAGAACAAGAAAAAATTCCTTTCTTCTGATTCCAGCTCTGTGCAGGTAGATGTTCTCGTAATGCTTGTCCATGAATTCTGCAAAAACATTTTTATTTATTTTGGCAAACAACTATTTTTAAATAGTTCACTTTTCCAGAATTATTTCAAGAAGTATTATATTTTTATTAGCGAATACATATATATTTAGAAATCAAACTGGGATTGAATTTTCCAAAAAAAGGTTCTTATGAAAAAGTGTTTTTTTTTAAAACTATTTACCTTTATTTGACGGCATCTGAAGTATGAAATTTTGAAACTTACTGGATATTTATCCGTTATTGATTTCTTTCCCGTTTCTTGGAGCATCGGGCATTCTACGTAAGAGGAGGTTGTATTTCGATCCGAATCTCGACTGGAGCTACTCATGGCTAAAATTACGACGTTAACATCCACTTGCATTGCGTAGGTGCACGAAAGGCCGAGAAATCCAAGAATAGCCACGATGTAACGTTTTGGAATGATGTGGTTTTTCTTTCCTGGAATATCGTGAAAGAGAATTTTGATGTATTTATAAAACACTGGCTGTAAATGTAAAAAAAAAAAATATTAAATAGTTACATCAATATTTAACAAGTTTTTCTAGAAATGCGATCTTGTTATTTCTAAGTAAATCTACAAGAAAAGTTTTAATTTTTGTTCTTTTTCCTTTTTTATATACATTTTATCGAGAAAGTATAGTAATCGTCAAAAAATTCGAACTCGTGATTTTGGCGAATCTTCATGTTTTAGACCTCTCTGAGTTCGAAAAAATACATTTTTTGGAAATTCCCTTTCTATTTGTCTGTTTGTTTGTGACAAAGATAACTCAAAAATTCTTTGATCTAAACGGATAAAATTTGGTATATGGTCTTTATACCAAATTTGTAAATTTCTGTTAAATTTTCAGCCAAACCGCCTGTTCGAATTTAATTTAGCCCCCCCCCCCAAAAAAAAAACCGAAGAAAACTTGAGGGATAAAAATCGATGCACAGAATTAACATCTATAGTCTAGACACCTATCCAATTTTGAACCAAATCCAACGAAGGATCGGTCGTCTGTACTTTTAGAAACATAACTCAAAGACACAATGACTTAAATATATCAAATTTGGGATTTGATTTTGCAACTTTAAGGTTAGTTTTGTGCAACATTTTTGTTTCAATAGGTTGTGAAAAATGTGTCTAAAACACAAATTCAATTTTCGGATACTATTAAACGCGTGCAAATAACTCTCCTAGGATGTGACTTTAATAAATTCATAAAATGAAATTAAATTATGCGGCTTTATGTTACTTGTAAAATAAGGCTTTGCCAGTGATATTTTAAACAAAGTAGGAAATCCAATTTTTGGTTTATTTGCTCATAATTCCGCTATTTAAACAAAACACGGCACGGTCAGATACATCTGTAATTCTCCTTTTATGGCTATTATCAAATTCAAATTCATCCAGCATAACGTTTAATCGCATGCTTTTCTCAGCGTTAAAATTAAGAATGTAAAAAAAATTGCTTTCTTTGGACATTCATTTCAGAATAAGAATTTTTTTCTTGCGCTTTCATTTCGTAATATATACATGTTTTTAATTTGAACCCACAGCAATTAGTAGCACATTGATTCAGTTAAGTTTTTTTATTCGTATCAAATAACAAATTAAAATTTTTTTTAAAAAATGCATTTCATATTCTTTTCTTAATAGCATAAAACGTCAATAATATAAGTAAACAAGCTGGTCGCTAAAGGCTTCTAGTTGCATAGAAGAAGAAACGGGTAAAATGAAACGATATAGATAATAAGGCGTGAGGCTTTGTCGAAATAATATTTTGAAATATGTTTGCAATATGGAAAAGGAAGCAGATGGTCATTAATGATCTTCATAAGTGCATGAACTTGGCAGGAGTGGTACAGTTGTTGTGGCTGGAAGTCTCTGTAAAATTTTTCCCTTAGAAAATGAAGTTATGTTTTTGAGCTTTGTCTCAAATTTACAGAATAATGGGATCCAAGAAACCATTAATAGCTTTTCTAAGCTTCTTAAGCTTTCATATGAAATAAAAATTGGCAAAATAGAATCAATGATTTGGTTAGAGGATTGGTTATTTAGCTTTCATAATCATTTTAAATATATTAATTATTTGTAAATTAACTAAGAAATGAAAAATAATTTTTCTTATTAGTCTTATAATTCAAATCTAGTTCGAGATTAATTATTTTTCGAAAAATGTCCGAAAATACTTACATTTTTGAATATGTGCATGAAAAAGATTAAAAAAAATCATCTATGAAACGAAATATACCAATTAAATGGCAAGAGCTTTTTTTAAAAATTGGAGAAAAGAACTTTTTTAGCTAAAAAACAGTTTAATGTATATGGTATAGTATAGTATAATGTATATATAGTATAGTATAAAACATACTAAATGGTACACATATTCCTTCTAGTCCTAAACAATAAAAGTAAAGTTTTATTTTCAGCTGCCCCTATTTCAAAAGCGAGTAACGCGATATTTTCGTATCTTGAAATATAAAATATCTTCAATATTTGCTTTAATGCAGCGAATATTCCGAAGAGACACGGTGGCGATCAAGTTTAAAAGACTGAGTTGCGAAAAAAAGTAAGATGCTTTGAAGACCAAATGTTACTGGAATATAATGGACATAATTAGAAACTAGTTCATGCGCATTGCACAGAAATCAAAATCGGAGTAGTCATGTGTTGAATGTTCCATAACCATTGCTTAGAAAATGAAGTATTTCTTGTTACATCTAAAAATGTTTCGTCTGCAACATGGCATGCTACACTGTCTGTAGGAAGATTCATATTACAATATAGAAGTGACCAAGGTCATACAGAGGGAGAGAGGTGAGAGTAATCTTCACCAATACCAATTGCAAGAATGAAAGGAAGACATAAAAATGGTTGATAAATAAGTTCGAAAGTTAAATTAATAGGATTTTCTATGTAAATAAGCAAAATCAGAATAATGCTATTCTAAGATTTGCAATACAAATAAGCAATTAATTACAATTTTTTTTAGCTGATTAAGAATTAATTTTGAATCAAATTATTTTAGAAAATATGAGTAATTAGGAATTTATTTTCTGTAGTAATATATTTAATTAATTAAATGTGAGTATTTTCATTGATATATTTAGGTAGCTGAAGAATTATCTTTCTGTTATATATAATTTTTTTGGACATACTTACAAAATTATAAAATTTGCTATAACTATATTTAAAAAATTACAAGTATGTCAATTTTCAAGGAGTAGTCATTGTAAGAAGATATAAATTTGCCATTTCTGTATAGTTGCGTTTCAGTATGGTCTTGAATAAATGTCGCATTACAAAAAGAGGATATATAAAATATTGGGATTTTTCAAACAAAATGAAATGTTTCCAATTTTGTGAGCTATTGTTTATTTTAATTGTTATAATTTTTTTTAATATAGTGAGTTTTTAATCCGGTTATTGTTCTGTACTTAATATAAATGTACTATTTTTATGGTTTAGTGTTAGCAATAAAATACAATTAAAGTAGGAATTTTTACTTTATATTCGGTTTAGTTTTTGGCAAACAAAAAACCCAATAAAATATTAGATGGATGCCCATTTTAATATTACCTGGTATCTTATTTCATATTATTACAAAATGAATAAAACTAATCAATGACGTATAAAATTCTAAGATTTTAAGCAATTGTGATACATGCATATTTGCTTTATCATAAAAACCGATACCTGTTTTACATTTTCAAAAACCGTTATTCGTCTTAATTAAATACATTTAATGAAATACAAAACAATAAAAGAATTTCCTTTAATAATAACGAGGTTCTCAGCTACGATTTTTATGGAATTCTCACATTTTATGTAGCTAAATGACAACTGCATAAAATATTTTACTCTGAATTTTACTTTCATGTTGCTAACTCATAAGTACTTCTTTTATGGAAGTACTATGTAACAAAGGTATTTCCCATCATGCCAAATTCTATTTTTAGACCGATAGCCTGCAAAACTCGCCACGATTCTTTTGAAAACGTGTCGATTGAATCTTTACCTTATCAGATTGTCAAGTGCAATCTTTATATATACCTTATCACGTTGCCAAGTGCAATCTATATAATCCATGTTCGTAAAGTTTCTTTGAAAAATGAGAGCACCTAAACAATTTCTAAGATTACCATTGGTGTTATCATAAAGCTTACATCAAGTAACAATGATTACCAGCTTATATACAAAGTGATCGTTGTTTCGAATAGCTTAACTCCATCCATGGTTCAGCTTAATCTAAATTGCAAATGGGTAAAAGGTAAAAAGCGCTTTTACTATCATTATTTGTTCTCAAATATAATATTGCTTTATTAGGCAAACTACAACATCGCTTAATCTTCCCAGATGATTGAAAATAAAAGCAATTTTTATCGAAACCATAGAATCTTTTATTAAAACCACACATGCTTTTAGTCATAAAGTTCAGAATTTAATGCCATTTTGCATATATAAAGTTAACACAGAAGAAGAAAAAAGAATATCACGCAATTTTACTATATAGTTTCAGAAGTATTTTACTTATTGCAAGCATCAAATGATTTTTTAACACAAAATATTATCATGGCTTATTTTATTCACTAAAAGAAAAATTGTTATATAAACGTAAACTATTAGAAATATCAGCAAAATTAATCCGTTGTGCTGTTTCATGCTAAGAAACTCTTCTCTAAAGAATCTAATATCTCTTTAATAAATCTAATCCAATTTTTTGTGATATAAAGAATATAATACAGATCTAATTACCGACGAAAAGACATTATTCTTGGGGATTTCTAGAGTAATTCAGATTATAAATAGGATATACATGTGGAATGCATTACATGCGATAACTGTAGGGTTTTTTTTTTTTTTACTTTATCAGAAGGAATATAAGTATGTCAAAAAATTCTGAAACTAATCCTGAAGGGCGTTGTCAAATGGAAAAATACAGTTGTTTTTATAATGGTAGTAATTGACTTATAGTGTTGATTAGGCAGAGTGCCCAATGCATCCCTCTGATAACATCAATACTAATTATATAAAGGTTCATTAAGATGTTATGTATGTCCTAATCTGCTATTATCTACCTTAGTTGATGTGCCTGTTTAGATGGGCTTTTATCCTATTAACTATGTTTAAGATCTGATTGTCACAGATTACAATTTTCTACTGAAAGTTGAAGTAGAAATTCTCATGCACAATGGCAAAGTGTATAAGAAGTAAAAACCCACATTATGTGCAGTATATTTTAAATTTAAATATGTAATGACAGTAAAAGTCTTGTTTACTTATAATAGAATCTTATCAATCCATAAGGTTTATAAACATTAAAACCAAATCCAATCTCTAAAATCGGCAAGAAACGGCGATTCACGCACAGAAAAAAAAAATGCCGTATAGAAAAAAAAATGCCGTATATGGTCTAGCCGAAACTTTCTGGCATACTCACCAATAAAACTCGTTATTTCCCCTTCCTTCAGATAAAATTGCACAGTGGGTTAAGCCACGAATATCATGCTTGGTGATCGACAGTAACGAAATACAGATCTTTGGCGTGATTATAGCATTTTTACTGAGTCTGTGGCGAATATATATATTTCAAAAAGCATTTTGCCGGTCGATTGACACCAAAATTTTATACCAAACGACAGTTGTTGTCACAAGATAGCATGCTGAATTTCATTGATTTAATTAATTTTTTTATTTAGTTTTATTTACTTTTTTTTGCGTTTCGTAGCTATCGAGTTCACTTGTACCCGAACATCCAGACAGACAGACTTTCTACAAATGGGTTTTCTTTATAAGTTGATAGAAATCTACAAATTTGGTCTAATTCCATATTCTAAATTTTAGCCGTCTCAACTCAACGCATGTCTGTTTGTTCACAGACAAATAGAGACCGAGGCACAATGCCAAAAATGGGTTTTTCGTACTAAGGGAGGTTGAGAATATGGAAATTCATCAAAATCTTGAATTCGAATTTTTTGAAGATTACATTACTTTTTCTATACTTCGTATGAGAAAGTAAAAACGTTGAAGGAAAATATTAGCAATAACTGGCAATTTCGTCCCTGAATGAAGAATATAAGGAATAAGCAATAATATAAAATAATGAAAACTGCAGACCTCATCTCACTGAACTTTGCTATTTATTCAAGTTTTAAAGTATCATTTGTCATTTTGTCATAATATAAGAATTTCTCAATTGCACGCTGATAAATCAGGGAATTTAAACATAGAAATATTGCCTCAATTGCTGCATACTTTGAGATTTTCCATCCGATATTGGCGTAGATCAAAATATAGAGAATATTTTTAATACTGTAGGTGACTGTGGTCGATTGCGCAATCGATAGTAATTTCTGCAAAAAGTGAAATTCATGATTTTTGTACAATGAAAATGAATTTCCAAAAGCTGTTACACGATTCTTTTTTTTCCCAAGACATTCTGAGCTTACTTTTTATTCTTATTTATATTTATTTACCTACTTTTGAGAAAGTCATAAAAGTACTCTATATTTTTTTTTTTGTTATTCCCCCACAAAAAATACTATATTAAATATACCTCTAAAGGATTTTTTTTTTATGGTTTGTCTATTGAAAAGTTTGAAGAAATATTTCCGATAACACTTGTTATGGATTTTCTAATACCGTAATGTTTTTCGTTAATTAAGTACTGCAGCAGATTTTAGATTAAATCGCCAATCAATTTAAATATGTTGCCAAGTACGTTGAGTGAGTGTCGGCAATTTTGTGTATTCTTAAAATCGCCCAGTATACCTGAGGGCTGGTTATAATACGAAAGAACATTTTCTTTTCCTTTTTGGAAAATAACATTGACAAAAGAAGTTAAGGATTAGATTCTCTGGTACAGTTATCCTAGTGTGATTCACGACAAAACTTATCAAATCCTTCGATTACTTACTTAAAGTAATGTACCACAATTGTAGTATGGTGAAGATTGGGGAAATGCTTATGAAATAATATGGTTTAGCTGCTGCACTTTTTACATAATTTCGATTTTCTAGAGAAGATGCATAACTTAGCCTAAAAAGTTATGGAAATTAATAAACTGGCTACTATATTTGATTAAACACTATACAGTCTTATAAGCCAAGTTGGCAAAACTTTTGTACTCTGTTATGAGGGATACTAAAGGTATTAAATCTATAGCTAAATTTTGCAAGTTACCATATACAAAAATTTAATATTTGTAACCACTCGGTTCTTTTATCTAATTTAACTTCCATAAATTTAGTACTCTCCCTCATAAGTTTTCGTTTATTTTTTCCCTCAAATTATATTTGTCGTCAAGATAAAGATACTTGTGTATTAACCATATACCAGCCGATTAAAGGTCAAAAAGTCACCAAATATATCATGTTTCTTTCAAATAGCAATTAATCGCCAAAAAATCCAATGATGTAGTATTATTCATACCTAATACGATGATTAGGTTCGCCAAAGGCATGCGTTTAATACCCAAGTATCTAGCCAATTTCTTTTACCGAAGATTAAAAAAAAGCGGCCAAGCATAAAAATTGTGGCCGATTGCCAAATTAAAAATTTTTGGCCATTTGATATTTTGATGTTAATTGATGAACAATCCTGGTAGCCATCAAGCATTTATTGAAGTCGGTTGGGTTCAGATTTGCTTTCATGTGCCCCTTCACATCGCCAAGAATGTTAAGTCGCCAAAATGAAAAACAAGATGGCTAACGACATAAACAAAATTGTGAATGGGCTTGTTAAAACAGCTGCTTTGCTTCCTATTTTTAGGTTAACACTTTGGTGACAAGGCGCGCGTTAGAATACTAGTGTAGTAGATTTTCGTTGAACCTTTAGCGAGTTTTTAGACTATCTGCATTGATTTTAGCATGGATGGGGAAGTTTTAACTAAAAATATCTGAAAAGGATTAAACTGCAGGCCTAAGTGAAGATTAGTGTGCACCAGCTGTTTGTCGCCAATATTGCAACCCATCGGATCCCTCTTATAGCAACCGTGCTGCTGATTTGTTTACTACTTTTTGCAATGGTTGAGTTCTACATGAACTACAATTACATTATGAAAAGTGTAAAATTAAAATATCGATTAAAGTTTTTAATTTTGTTCTTTATTATAATTAAAATTTATTAAATAAAGAAATTTAAGCTTATAATTAAAAGTTATTTTCTTCTTTCTTTTTTTAATGTGAATACGAACAGAAAATATTTATTCTTTTGCAATTTTTAATTGTCAGTATGCGCTTTAAAAAAATCGTCTGCATTCTCACTTTAAAAGACAGCTGCAATGGAATTCGCAGTTCTCGTAATTCTTTTGATGTTATAACGGTTGGTTCCGTTCATAATACCATATTTCATTTGTACCTGATCTTCCTGCGAGTTGCATTATAATTATAAGACGAAATAACATTTTTATTCACTCAATCTATTGACAGATTCATAATGTTTAGTACACTTTTAAGACCTGGAGAATAGTTTATTAGATTCTAGTGTAGATTTGGGTGCCCCTTCAATACTGTCGCAAAATTTCAGGGATTAAGTACTACTTCTGGTTTCCATAGTGTTTTGTTTCCAATGACATTACAGTTTGTTTACCGTCCAAACATTTGTCTCTCTCCATGGCGTCAGAAAAAAACCGCCAAAAAATCAAGGGGCACCCAGTTGTAAACAATAGCCATTTATTATTTCAAAATATAACTCACCATAATCTTTAGTACCATATTCTGTTTTTAAATTAAAATAGCTCTTCATGATATAATGGTTAATTTGATAATTAAATTGTTATCAATTTCGAAGCATTGATTCACAAATAGCATATATAAATGAGATTTTCTGTTGAAGCCTAAGTGCAGATTAAATTTAATAATCATTAGGTTATGTAAATCATGACAAAATCAGTGATGCCGAATTTTTACACATAATTGTCGATTGTTCACAGTTACAGTGAAATACCTGTGCGTGTTAATCTAAAAACACATCAGTAATCTTTTTCTCGACTAGAGGAAACTTAAAGAAAAATTTGAGATAAAAATGATCAATATTTATTGCCACATTCACACGTGAATAGCATGCTATGTACAAAACGATCAAATATCTGAAACAATAGACGCCATTATGCACTGTTTTTACTTATATCATATCTGAAGCATGGATGAATTTTTCGGACAGTATCTGCACTGGTAACTGTAAAATACACAGACCTTGATCTCTTTCCTAATTGAACTAAGCATTTATCTTTGTGCAATATACTTATAAAAAAAATAGTTAGATATGAAATATTTTTGTTGAAAAATATAGTACAAGTTATCCTTGACTTTAATTCATAATGTCATTTTATATTCTGATTTGTTAAAGCACTTGCTGTAAATATTTTAAAAACAATTTTGACGAATTAAATAACATATAACGACATTTATGCAAATTTAGCTATCCGCGTTTGGCGACCATCTGTTTTCACATTATGTTAATAATATTAATTTAGTCATGTCACCGAAATTTATGTATCCTATCATAATAAAAGAAAATTTTATATTAAATTGTAACTTGAATGAGTATTGAACATTTTAATTGATTAGCTGTACTTGAAAATCGCCAAAATTTGGATTTGCTATATGTCTTAAAAACAGAAAGGGAGGCGGCATGCGGCCACTGATAATGTGTTAAATGAGAATGAGCTTTCATGTGAAATGAACAAAAATTTGCATTATTTTTCCTCCATACAATGTACAATAAAGCAGCGTCTTTTTGTTGAGATTTTTTTTGAAAATTGGCAGATTTGGGCAATTAAGGTCGATAGTTCAAATACTCAAGATAGCTGAAAAAAAGGAAATGCTTTAGTTTTGAAAATTAATTGCTGAACATTTTATGTATTATATTAATTTTATTTATAATAAAGGACACTATGTGTGCATTTGTCTATGTGTCTACAAACCAGACATTGGAATACAGCTAAAAATTGGCACAGAAGGTATAATAATTAGCACTTAAGAGCAAAGTTTTTTATTTTTTAGTTAATTGAAAACCAAGCAAAATTGTGGATATTTCCGCAATTATTTTCAAAAATATTAAAACATAAATGTAATTTTTACATCCTTTTAAAACTCAACAAATTCTATTTTCGATCATATCAATTTAATTATCATGAAATTTGCTGATTTTTTAATAAGTTTTAAAGCAATTGTTTGGGATAATTTCCAATATGTTTCACTAGCTATTACCCGCGACTTCGGTCTCGTGGAAATTTTGATCTGTATGTATGAGAACTGACGGTCTGATTAGCAGTCGGCAGTGTCTATCTAAAATCGCCTGCGAGAAATACGACAACGCCGCCCATCACCGCCTTGTTGCCGCGGATGTCCTGCAGGCTGCGGTTTAAAGCTTCTAATGCATGCTTGTGCGCCATTATGCACTTGTCCCATACAGTTAACTTGCATTGCTACAAAAAGACTCCCCGGGCGCTGTTTTTGGTAACGTTGCATGTCGGGGTATCTTTGCTTGCAAGATTAAGCGTCAATTTGAAAAAGGAATGTGCAATCCGGCCACCGTTAAGCAAAGTTGCAGCAATGCCCAAAGAAGCTACAGTCAGAGCTATATTGCGGTCCTTGTGGAGTTCGGCTAGCAGGAGATACAACAGAAACATCTTACCCGTACCCCTTGGTACGTCAAGAAAGAATAATCCCTCCTTCCCTCTATTTACTCGGTTCAGAATCGTTTCGTAGACTTGACGCTGCTTGGGAAGTAATCTAGTGTCATTTCATTGACCTGCGCTTCTAAAACCGCGGTGCCGTAGTTTAGCTCCTTCGCAACTTCGCCTGATAATTCCCCTCCTGCAGCGGTGGGAGTAGGCCTAAATCAACGAGACATTTTCCAGATATGCAAATCATTTTATCCTCAATCAATACCAAAACTTCGTTAATGATTTGGTCATTTGAGTGCCATCCAGCCTATGCACGATATCTTCTGATAAAGCGTCCTTGTATTTATCCAACAGCTGGAGAGAGTTTGATAGCCCGCAAGTGCTCACTAAAATTGCAAACAGGTCTTTTAGCTACTTTCATAACCCGAGCTTTATCACTCCGCTTCGAAAGATTAGATTTGCGTTTTCTGGGCATTTCGAAAAACTATCAAATAATAAGAAATAAAAAAATTTTAAACTAACCTAAAAAACGATGCACTTAAAATTATAAGCATATACGAAAAATATATAACTAACATAAATACAATTTAATTACAACTAACACTCAACTAACCTAAAAATAATTTATTTACTTAGTATGCCTGAAATAAAATAAAACAGCAAATCAAGTCCGCTTTTCTTTAAAATCAAGTCAAGTCTATTTTATTTATCGATCGAGATTGAGATAGCTACAACAATATAATACACATAATTTTTTAACTTTTAATTAAAATGAAAACACAGTTGTCAACAATCAGAACACACTACGCATGCGTGAATTTTGAACGCCAGTTGGGGAGCGCAAATGCGTGAATTTTCTACGCCAGTTGGGGATTAATGCAGATTAGAAATTTTCAATTTCCTTTATTCTAGTTTTATTTTAATTTAAGAGTTCTTCAGAATAAATCCGAAAGATCGATTAATTAACAATGTTTAATTTTAAACGCATCAAACACTAAAAAAATAAATAGAATCGTTTGAAATATTCGGTCGAAAACATGTTAAGTCTAATCTTGTTAGCGTGGGGGGGGGGGAACTGAAACCTTATTCATTTTTGGCGGGATTTGGCCTCAGATTTTTGGCGAGAAAGTTAGGTTTTAACTAATAAAAAATTAACCACTCAATTAACCTGAATAAATAGTAACCTATGTCCTATTTCAGATAATAATCTATCTCTGTGCTAAATTTCATTCAATTCCATTCAGCCGCTCTGACGTAATTGACTAACAAACATCCATCCATCTATCCATCCAAACTTTCACATTTATAATAGTAGTATAGATTATTGCAATGAAATACAACCGTTTTCTATTATTTCATCAAATGTTTAAGAATTAATTTTTTTTTCTCTTCGTTGAAATTTAAACAAGAAAATTTTATTTATTATCTGAGTGCGAGCATTTGCATACGGAATAAGAAAATGAAACTGCAAAACCATGAAAGTTAACATAAATTTGAAAGAAGGGTTTCAGTGGAATTATATTTTTAATTGCACTATGAAGATATGGAAGTTGATTCCATCAAGAATGTTCATATACACTGTATACTGAGCAAATGTAAGGCTAGTGAAATAACACGGCTTCAATATCTGTCCCAATTTGATGATGAAAAATTCTTTGTTGTTAGAAATATGAACATTTATTTATGAATTAATGTAAATGAAAATGAATCAATATTCCTACCAAAACAGTTGCTCAGCAAAGGTGGCTAATACAAAATATACATAAATATTTTAAGGTATTCCATATGTTTTGAGGGTTTTCAGTGTTACTTTATGGAAGTTGGTAACTGCAGTTTCACAGAAACATAATGAATTTGACCGAAGTAGTAGCTTAGTGTATGTATACCCTCTTGAATTCGTCAAAATTATTTAAAAGGACCATTTTATCACAGAACTAATAGAAAATGTGTAAATCCTTCAAATAAGCATTGGATATTATCGTCGATAAATCTTTTTAAGGTTATAAAAATGTAATCCACTGTTGTTTAGTTTCCTTTTGTTGTTAGATATGTAACATTTAAATGAAATTTGTTTGTTTCTCATCTATAATTTCAATAAAATGACACAATAGATAGACACCGATATTGCTTAGGACAAATCTTATTTTCAAATGAAAGCAAACTTTTCTGAATGCGAACTATGTCGTAGAAACTATGTCGTAGATGTCAGGTTTAGAGTGTATCAGACACACACATATGGTGATTCCTTGGTTGGGTGGGTTTCGAGCTTAAAAACATCCATCCCAAAGTCGAGACCTTACTGTCAGGCCAACACAAGTCCAAAAAATCTGAAGAGTAATAACAAAATTATAACTATTTGAAATGTTTTGACTTCTCTAGAATTTTCAGAAGTCAATGCAAACTAAACAATCTGAAATTTTTATCTGGATAAGAATAATTCATTTAGATATTAGAGTAATCTTGATGAGCTAGAGTTGAAAATCTGTACCTTTGGATGTTCTCGATGATAATACTATATTTTAATATCTTCAAAACTTAACTATCAGTCAACAACTTACTGAAATTGAATTTTGATTCCATATGAAAAACACCAAATGGTATTGAATTCAGAAAATTTTTTAAGAAGGCTTTCTAATAATAATAGCAATGAATCATGAAATGCATCTTCAAAACTATAAAAAAAGAAAATAAGAAAAATACTTTTTTTAAATTACGAATTTTTAATTTGTTTAAAAATAATAATAAATGTTATCAAAAATGTTAAGACAAAATTGTAAAATCTTGCGGCTATGAAAACAAATTGATAAGGATAAGGACACTAAGGAATAAAGAACATAAGAAATAAAGTTTCGATAAATTCAATAAAAATTCAAACATATTATGGAAATTATTGAAAATTAAGTCAGAAACACAAGCTTTTATGATTTTTGAATACGTCTCCAGATTTTTGATTATAATAACATTTTCTACCTTTTAATTTCCCAATAGAATCAAGTTTTTTTAGTTTGTTTTTATTATTTAATAGTACTTATAACAATTATCTCAGAAGCGATAATCTTTTTCTTTATCAAAAATGTTTAGTAGTCACACAGTTTTAAAAGTCTTGTAGTTTAAATATAGAAAATCTTTCAACTATTCAATAATGAAATTTTGAAGACAGCAATGATGCATAAAAGTATGTGTTTATGAATATCTAAATATAACTATAATGTGCATGTAGTAAGAAATAACTCTTCAAGCCAGTGGCTATTACAGCTGTTTAAAAAGCGCCGATTGTGAGATAAGATAAGGCAGAATCATGTTTCAAGTGTCCTTTCATTGCCGAATGCACAAAAAGCCGGCTTTTCAAACGACAATGCCAACGGATTGAATATTATAACATACACATCATGGTACATTAAATGTCTTGCAGACGATATGGGTAATAGTTAGGTTTATGAATAAGAATTGAAAACTGTTTGAATGCCTGCTGAAATTGATTTTATTTCGTAACTTTCATTCTTCTTTAGTATCAGAATTTATAAGCATTTGTCCTGCAATACTCGAAATTTATTTTCTTTACGTCTACTAGACATGAAAATCGTCTGCTCTTTCCGGTACTCCGCGTCATTATCGCTGCGAAGTATCAAGTAACTAAATTTGTAAAATCATGATGAATTTTAATTTTTGATGACCATATTTTGTGGATATTGAAATCAGTTTGAGTTTCTTATTTTCGATGAATAGTCTGAACTGGAAAGATGCGATTGAGACGATTTAAATGTTATTTTTTATTAATAAGAAGGAATATCAATGAATTAAAAAGTAAGTACTCGTTTTATATACTCTTAGTGCTCTTAGTGAAATTATGAAATGTTCTTATTCAATAATCTCATTGAAATTATGAAA
>JAPMOR010073854.1:0-15015 GCA_026543865.1 Argiope aurantia | reverse complement strand
TTTCATTTTTAAGAAGCAGGCATATGTACAAGCGATGAGCACACAGATCGACACAGAAAAGGATTGAGGAAAAAGCTCTTGGACATTTTATTCCTGGTCTTATATAACCTATGATTTTGATAGGGAAAACATTTTTTTCATAGTGCTAATATATTACGAGATTTCGATAGGGATTTTCTTTACACGCGCGGAGAAGGCAGGGTAAACACAGGGAGATTTTAAAAAAGAATTGGCCTCATCAGCGGTATTTTACCTCTTCACGCGGAGTGTAGGAAAGTTAGACTTTTAGCTGATTCAGCAATTTAACAAAGCTTCTCTTGAATTAATTAAGTAGAGACAGTGAAATTGGATCACGAAATAAGAGAATATTTTAGAATAAAGTTACTATGGACTAAATTAAGATAAAATCTTGAAAATTAATTAAATTGAAATTAGAGTTGAAATATCATTATATATATATAAACTGAAGAATTTTTTAATACTAGCTTCTAATTTTATTTTCTTGAAATAGTCAAAGAATACCCCAGGAAAATTCATGAAAATTGCTGTAGAGTAAAACACCGACAAAATTTCAAATTATTCAAAATATTAATATGATACATAGGTTTATAGGCATGTGTAGATTCGATTCCAACAAGTAAATTGAGTATCTTCAACTTACATTGGTAATGGAGTAGAAACAATTTAATTAGTACAATTGCGTACAAAAATATTAAAAAAACTTTTAAAACTTGAATTATAAAAAAAATTATTTTATGCTTAATAACATTTTTTTTGCTTCATTTCTTTTCCTTTTTGAAAAATAATTCTTATAATTCTTTTCATGGATCTTTTAATGCGGAGGAATTAGGAGACTGCAAGTTTTATGAAAAGTTATGTTTGACTTTTTCTTTCCAAACAATTTAAATTTCAGTATGATCGGCAAAACATTTTAATGTACATAATTTCTTTTCATTTTTCCATTTTTAATACTTCAAATATTAGATGGCTTCATTTGGTTTGATACAACTTAAAACAGTTTAATTAATATCTCATTCTGAAGTTATGTGATGACGGATTCGGACGTCATAGTTTCGAACGTTGGTACATAACGAGGAAGAAATCTGTGCTGGCAACACCTATGCATCTTCTGTTCGTGTACATTCAATTTTGGAGATTTGTACAAAAGGCGCAAGAAAACTAACAATAACATGTTGCTTAAGTTGTGTAATTGCATTTGTTCAGTCAGTGATTGTTGCCTGAAAACTGTGTAAAATTATCCCCATCAGTCAGGAGAATTTATAAAGTTGTTATTACCAGTGGCTGATGGTATTGATATCATTTAAAATATCTGGATAATATTTTAAAATCTTATTGATATTTGAAGATTAAATTAGGTTTCAAATACAGAACATACTTTTATTTTCCAGATGGTCAAGAAAGTTTTGGTATACCAGGTAAATTTAAAATATTTTCTAGTTCATATTTAACCTTTCAATAATCATATGGTCAATATTAACTCAGTGGTTTTAATTTCAGTTATTTGAACTTAAAAAAAGAGCTGAGCATTTCCAATTAATTTTTTTCTCGATTTATATCAATTGCTATCGATAGAATCTCGACTTATCAATCAGTAAAATTATTCTCTTTCAGGTCAGAGAAATACACATTGCTTATCAGGTAAAATTAAATTAAATTTTGAGGGGGTTTTTTTTCCTTAGTTTTATAATTTTCTATACTGCTGAAACTTGTTGATAATCAAAAAGTGGTTAAATGAGATTTCCTGTAGCGTGAAATTAATTGAAACAGATTATATTTTTCTTAATTCATATTTTTGGGTAAATATTGGTTAAAGATATTAAGGCGCAGCAGCTCCTTAATATAGATTTCTGATGTCTAAATGTATATAATTTAGAACTTAGTTAAAACTAGAATATTTTGCATGCCTTCAATGAATGCTTTAGCATCGATAAAAAATTGTCTCCTCTGTTCTCTACTGGTGTGTGCTTGTGCGTATGTGTGTGTGTGTGTGTGTGTGTGTGTGTGACAGGACAGAACTTTTAATTGTTTTTAAAATTTTAATTAATTAGAAATGAAGCAAAATCTTTTTATTTTCCTGAGTTATTTTCCCAAAAATATATTAGACAGAAAAGTAATAAAATTTTACATTATTTCAAAATTTCAAAAAAATTGTACTTTTGATTGTATCAATTTATGTATGCAATTTTTTTCTAAATTATGATATTTTTTTTAAATATTGCATAATTTTTTACAACAGATTTCCCTGTTGCAATGGAATTTGAACTGTTAGTCGTATAATTAAATATTTAACCGCTCAATTTTCTTTCATTTGTGAAGACTATGGTAGAAAAATGCCACTAATTACCTGCGGACTTTACCTGAAGAATCAATTGATGCTTAAAGTTATTACTTTGAAGAAGAACATCAAGTTATGCAAAAATATTTTCAATTGAAATTAAACACAACCATTACTCCCGCCAAATCAATGATCGCCAAAGATGGTTACTCTAATTTGAATATAATTATTTCTAAAAGGAAAAAGGTATTGGACGTTTCACAGGCTTAACTTATTCATATTTCCTTTTTTAAAAAAACTTGCTGGGAAGTGCCAATGAATCAATCTTATTGTACAGAATTTTAAAGAAACAATTAATTTTAGGAACACTTCAGATTACAAATTCTAAAACATAACAGAATATGAAAATGAGAAGTTCTTATTGTTTATTTGTCTGCCTTTGAACATGTGAATTCAAGATAGCAGGTTATGTAAATAAATTTTGGCGTGAAATCTTGGCACCAAAATTCTCTTTTACGTTGAGGATTCATTCAATCCAAAGTAGAAATGCAGAGTGTTTATTTCATTCTTTTCGCTATATAACAAACATAATACGTGCCCGCTGTAAGTGGAAGTTATTGAAAGTTTCAGTGAATAAAGTCAAGGACAGAAGTTTGCTGCTGTTTTTTTTTTTTTTTTATTCCAACAATATATTCAAGCATCCTCAGACTTTTGAGCAAGTCTTAAAAAATGCCCATATCGTTGACTTTGATACAGAATAATATAATGTTAAATCTGAAAATATTGAATCTTAAAGCAAAGAGTTTAGGATTTATGTCAGTAAAGAAATTCTGTTATCTCCAATTTCGAAATAGAATGAATAAATGTTAAGCAACTTCAATCAATCGCATTCAAAATAATATCTAATCGATCCGATCTAATTTGTGTTGACTTGAAACCTCTAACTTAAAACTGTCTACGAATACGGAAAAAAATATCATTTCATTGAATTTGGTTGACGAAATGATTTCCAACCACCTATTTTTGCCTTAACGAAAACATTAATTTTCATTCATAAAAAAGATGAAAATTCAAACTTTTCATCTGAAACATTGTAACATTATCTTGTTAATATTATCTTTACTAAACATTTTTTATCTTGTTGTCTATGACTTTATAATATTATTTTGCTATTCCAATACCAATTTTAACAAAAGCAAACATCTCCATTCATAAGGAAATGAACGTTCGAACTTCTAGTTCGAACATTGTAACTTGTCAATGTTATCTTTAAAAAAACATTCTTTACTTCATCGTCAATGACTTTATAATAATATTTTGCTATTGTTACTGAATCAGGTTTACAAATTCATAAAATTGCAAGAGAACCCAGATTAAGCAGGAACTCTCTGCGCAATTTCTATGCCGACACTATAACCTAGATCACAGTCCAATTTATTACGCATTCTCTCCTGAGCATGCGGTTTCGATTTCAGAAAGAAATAAAAATAGTTCATATTTTGGACGATAGGAGGATAATGGAACAGCTGTACAAATAAGTTGTTTATGTTTATCTAAGAGGAAAAGCAATTGCAAGCGACTTTTCTTTTAATAGAAAATGTGAAGGTGCTAAATTACAAGATTTCTACTGCATTTGCTTGCATTTATTGTAATTTCTTCAAGCATTGCCACAGTTTCTTCAGTTCTTTGCATTTGATTTGATTTGTGGCCTTGTCCAGGTAGCAATGCAAAATTTCCATGCTCTGGAAAAATCAGAAATATCTGTAGAAGATTTGTATATTAAGAGGATCTCGGTGAAGTGGTCGAAATATCCTGAGTGTGGTAGAGGCATTCTTATTTTTTAGAAAAAAATAATATTCGATCTGATACAATTATGACGTAATCATGGACATTAAATGATTTAACCAAAATTAAATATAACCAATATCACTTTTAAAATAACTGGTTAAAATAATTGTATTTCTGTCAATATTTCATAGAAATTTATTCAATTGTCATTGTTTTTCTTTTCTAAAAAAATCTTGTAGTAGATGATCAAAGAAAGGTTTAGAAAAGAGTATTTCATTTAGATAAGTGTAGATAAAAGTATTCCTTTTCTTTATCTGGAGCAAAAATTCTAGAAACTCTTAACATACAAATACAAAACAAGTACTTTTGTTAGTAACGAAACAAAATAATTCACATATTCTTACGTCACATACGCTATCTTCACCATATGAGTACTTAACATCTTTATTTCGCCTGTATAGTGATTTTATCCTTTCTTTCGGTAAAAAGATAATTATTATCATCAATAAGTATTTTACCATTGTTCAACGGTCAACGGTTCTTAACATTTTTTTTTTCTGGAATAATAGATGGGGTTTTTTTTCTGTATACTTAGTTTCCCTCAGATTTCGGAGTAGGTTTCACACTTAATTTGTTAAAGTCTTGTAAATGGTATTTCGGAACAAAAGAAATAAAAAGTAATTCTAGATTTCTCGAAATGTTTTAAATTTAATTCAGGAACTGCGAATTATATGACAGTATTTTTTCACCATTGAAACCTTATTGGTTAAATTATAAATCATATAGACTGGTATAGTTTTATTTTGTTACATGTTGCTATAAAAATATATTTTACATGATATTACAGAGTAAATGGGAAAATTATTTATTAATAGCTAGCCACCTCTGAAGATCAAATGACTCGCCGGGAATATTAGTTTGTGCAACTCCAATTAAAAATCTTATACATTACTTGATATTCATTTTCCCTATACAAAATATTTTTAAGCACAAAAATGTGATATATGTTAAAATGCATTTATTTTAATAGGACTCCAGTTTACGTACAGAAAACTTTCAGATAGAGTTAAGATCCAAGGCATTATTAATGATATTAGAAACATAACTTTCGCTGTATTTTATTCAAATTTCTCGCATGTCTTCTTCTACGTCTTTTTCCGATTACTAAGCAGGCGGGGGTTTATTAACCATCTCGTCTATCAGGAATATTGATTTCATTTATTTTGGATTAGATCTTTTATGCATAAATCTAATGTTCCTGATTCCGTTAAGAAAGTATCTTCAAACATCAGATTGCGATAGACATTAGAGCAATGTTATTTTAACATCCGTATACCAATCCCTTTCAATGTGCAAGCGAATTTTTCTAAAAGAAACGAGTAACATTGCATCATTATGGCACCAAAATCGTTAATGTCTGAGTGCATGTTTCAAATTGCCTGTTGTCTTTTGAGATACGATAACTTCACTTCCTGATACCGAGTGTAAACTTCGCAAGTATTGAAAGAAATTTTGCTTTCTCAGCTTTCAATAATAAAAGAAAATCGTCCGATCAAATATTTCCTTAAACAATGAAAACTAGTTTTCATTGCATTAACAAAAACCATTGCTAAAAAGTATGCAAGAAATATAAAAGCAAAGGAGGGAAAATCGCACACATAAATTGGTATCATAGAAAAGATGTATTATTATCATTATTGAACTACTAAAGATATAAAAATTATTTTATGCAGTAGTATTTTCGAAAATTTATGCAGAAAAATGCCAAAATCTCGATTGATCTGTAATTAATTTAAATTTAAAAAATCTATCCGAGATGCACATTTTCATCCTCCAAAATATATCTATACCTACACACTCTCATACGCTTACTTATTCTCTTTTATTAGCAGCAGGGATTTAAAATAATGAATTAAAAATTAAAAAGTGAAAAATAGTTAAGATGTTATATTCTTTAGAGATCTAATAATAGAAAGTTTTAAAAATATTTTTTAAAATTATTATGACGACACTATTTGGCTTATTTTATTTTAAAAAATAAATCGCTGGTTGCCACTGGTTAGAAACTGAATAAAAAATCACAAACGAAAGGTGATTTAATTATTCTCTTTATGTTTAGAAATAACTCAAATATTGTTAAATCTCATAATAATAATTGACAATATTGACATTCGTTTACGAAAAAAGCAGGAATATCATGTGTTGACTTGAATTTTGGAGGTCACTTAACTTACAAGGGCACGAGGTTGAAAATTATGTTTGGGTGAGATTTAGTATAAAGCATGCATTTTGAAAGTTTACTCGCGAAAATATTAAAGCGCAATAGTCAGTTAATTTCGAGAAAATGGACCTCAAACTTACTGCATAGCTCATATGCTAATAATGTATCACCATTGCTGAGGTGCAAATAGTATAGTGGTTAAAACAAGCAAACGTAGTAAACAAGAAACCCGAATTCAATACTGGACTAGCATTTTTTTTTTGTTTTTTTTTTCTATTTCAAATTAATTTAACAATTTACAAATAGTTTTAATTAATCTGTTTTTTCTTTTTTATGTAAAAGTAAATATAAGTATGAACGCATTTTTTAAAATTATTCAGAATTACTTAAATTAATATTTTAAAGACAATTTCAATTAATAAAATATTAATTTTTAAATGAAAAATTAAATGCATTTTCTCTTAATACCTGAATTATAATTTAAAAGAAATTAAGATATCAAGGCGCTTTTAAAAATTATTTAATAAAATTACAGACTAAATATATAGCTTAAATGATAAATATTAATTAAATTACTGACATCATAAAAATATTTCATTAATTTTTTATGACTTACAAGAGACAGAGTGATAATTATAAAATCATTTCAAACAAGATAGATAGATTTTGATACCTTGCGAAATTCATAAATAATGATTATTTTAATAATTCCCGAAATTGATTGGCTATTGCGCTTTAATATTTTCGTGAGTAAACATTCTAAATGTATACTACCTTTATAGTAAATCTCATCCCGAATAGAATTTTCAAACCTCGTGCCCTCCCCATATTAAACATGTTTATTTCCATTTTATGAATATCCGAATTTGAAAGGCTATCATAAAATGTAATCTACACTCATGTCCAAAATTAAGGTCACAAACATAAGATCTGAGAAAAATGAAAATCTATTCTCTGTGTTGCCACGAAATTTGGCACAGAGGTACACTACAATGGAAGAAAGAACATAGACACATAACAGCATGGAAAAGATTTCAATTGAGAATTAAGAAACAAGGTATATCAAAAAGTGTTACATTATGAATCAGATATAGAGCATTTATCTCGGGAAAAGCCTGCCTATTATGGAGTGTGACCACTGTGCACTGCTATACAGGCTTCATAACGAGCCTTCATACTGTTTATGAGGGTATCAATAAATGCTTGGGGCAACAAAGCCCATTCTTCCAAAAGTGCGGCTTTTAACTCTTGTAGGGTATTAGGAGGGGTGTTACGCTGCGCAATGGCTCTTCCGAGACCATCCCAAACAGGTTCAATAGGATAGAGATTCCGGAGACTACGAGGGTCAGTCCATACGTCGAATATCCTCTTCCTCTCAAGAAAATCATCAACGATCTGGGCTCTGCTTGAACGCGCGTTATCGTCCATAAACATGAAGTCTGGTCCAAAGTCACCCCCGGAACAACCTCACATAGGCTACAAGGATCTCATTCCTACAGCGATGTGCATTGACAGTACCCGCATGGAAGACGTACAGTAGTACGACTACCCAACATTATGCCACCCCAGGAAAGGATTCCTCTGCCACCAAATCTGTCGATTTCTTTTATACGTAGGAAGGATGATAGCGAGCTCCTCCTCCAACTCCAGATGA
This sequence comes from Argiope aurantia, assembly GCA_026543865.1. Taxonomy (NCBI): domain Eukaryota; kingdom Metazoa; phylum Arthropoda; class Arachnida; order Araneae; family Araneidae; genus Argiope; species Argiope aurantia. The sequence continues at coordinate 7,056 of JAPMOR010073854.1, read as the reverse complement.
AGAATTGACGAGTATCACTTTGTGTTGTAAATATCGACTCATCACAGAAAAGAACACGCCCCCATTCTTGCTGTGCCCAAGACTGATGTGTTCTGCACCACAACTACCGGGCTTTTCTGTTGGATGCAGTCAAAGGGATGCACTCAACTGGTCGCTGGGCATAAAAGGCCCTCTCTGCTAGACGTCTGTATACTGTTTGTCTGGAAATTCTTATTCCAGACGCAACAGCAAGGTCACGATCAAGTTGAGGAGCCGTTGTCAGCCTATGCCGTCATACTCTTAATGCCAAATAGCGATCCTGTGCAGGCGTCGTTGCTCTGTGACGGCCTTGGCCGGCCTTCCTGGTTACAGTACCACTTGTTTGGAATTGATTCCACAATATGGATACAACTTTCGGTGCCACTTGTAACCATCGAGCCACCTCCGCTTGAGACTGCACACCTTCAAGCCTGCGAACGGCTCTTCATCTCAATAGATTGTCTAAAAGATTATGAGAACTCATTCTCACTGGAAACAGGTTAAATTTTTTTGTTCTAATGCAATATTCACAAAATTTCAGGCAAAATTCCTAGACACCTAAACGTTCTAATTTCAGTAGTTCCTCAAAAACTAATGCTAAACAATATTTCTTCTCACAACAAAGGTTAATATCGTGTTACCGGTCCTTCACAATATATAAAATATAATTTGTTTAAATTTTACTGGTAGCCATTTAGAATTACTTTGAAAAATAATTTTGTGATCTTAATTTTGGATATGAGTGCATAATCAAATTGTATGATCCAACTTAATATTGGAATGTTATCAGAAATCATCCAGTTATATACATAAGTAAAGAAATTCTTTTCTTTTCATTCTGTATTTTCCGTATAAAAAGTATATACAAATATAAAAAGATACATTAGGTTTATGGGAACTTTTAAAAGTATTAACTTCTGCGTTGTTTGCTTTTACAAATTCTGTAATGCTCTTACTAATCTCCAATTCTCAATATATTCAAATGTCAAATCAAGTGATTTATAAATAATAATTGACATCCATCTTCTCCCATGCATCTAGTTGGTATACTACTTAATGAACAATAATAAATTTAAATCTTCATATAAATATTTAAATACGAAACTCATCATGAAGCTCAGATTACTTTCTAGAAATTCTTCATTGTATTCTTTTTTCATGTAATATTTTTATATGACCTAATATTTCGTAAAAAGCATAAATAAAGAGTTATCATTTAGTCATGTGATGTTGTAACAAACGCGCAGTAAACATAAAACGCATCGCTCGGCCCAAGATGAAATGCGTATTTACTAAGATTAGAGTATCGGCATGTATCAAAACGAAGTTTCCTTTTTTTTTTAATAAACTCAAGGTATTTCTACAATATTGACATATCTTAGTTTCCCTTTCTCCACATAGATATGAACTGTTTATTTGCTTAAAGACGAAATAGAAACTAATTGTTAAGTGTAAAGATTTCGTATGTACTTGAAAAAATATGTAAACATGAAACAGTTATCAAAATGTTTAGTAAAGACATATTTTTTTTCAATATTCACAAATCAGTTTTGTTAAAAATACCTGACAAAATTTTGGTTATATGTACAGACGGTATATTTTGTAATACTGTTTTATTATATTCACAAAAACAATTCAGAATTCAATGTCAAAACATAATCTACCACTGCTAAAAGTATATAACTGTTAATAGCAGGAACTTTGAATTGCAGTTATAACTTTCCATGTGCGCATGTACTGCTGCCAAATGAAGAGTTTTCGTCCCGTATTGTCTTGTTGTATCTACTTCTTCGTTTACCTTCTATTTTATACAAAAGATGTTTCCTGTCGTATATTCCAAAGAGATTCTGCATAACATTCATGACCTCTACTAACCTTAACTCTCTGACTGCGCAATTCTTTAAAATCAGTATTTAGATGCGACGTTTGCAAATAAGTTCTAATATTTTGTTTAAACAAAGCGAACTGATACTATATGTTGCACGATAATAATATGATACAATAAAAATCTGTAATAAAATACACACACTACGCTACAAAAAACGTGAAAATGGATGATTGCTAACCCGCGGAAAACGCGGGGGAAACAGCTGTGTGCAAACAGGATTTACCCTGTTTGCACACAGAATTACAGAAGCTGTTAAACAAAATCAGTTTTAAGCTTATTTAAATAATTTTTTATTTATCTTCAAGATTTTAAAGCAAAATCATGATTTATTATAAATTATGATTATTTATTAAAATATGCAAACGCATAGCAGTTTTTCTGTTTTGAATTATTTATCTTTTTGTAAAAACTTTTTTGTTATAAAATATAACTGTATGGAATAAAATCTAACGTTTTTATTTATATTTTCAGGAGGGAAAGTAAGTACGTTGAAATAATTTATAATTCCTTTGTACTTTTAATTATTGCTACTAAAAAATAAGATATTACAATTCAAAGAAATAAAAAACGCTTCAGTTATAAAATAATTTATTAATTACTTCATCTTTTGTTTGGATTCAGAAAATTGCTTGCTTTATATATTAAGACTTTAATTTTTTTCCTGTTTTATTTGTAACCCAAAGGGGAATTTTTATTCCCTGGTTAACAATACTTTAATAAGAAAAAACCAATTTCAAACTATATCAAAATGTTTTTGTGGAGCTCTATTATTCGTTAATAATATTCTCACTTCAATTTTATGTTTCCTTCATATTTTGTTTGTAAATAAATTGCTATTCTTATTATTTATATTATTTTTTTATGTATAACAAAAATTTATTTTGCGGAAAGACACATTTTTTCTTTGGAAATGCATATATTTCAGTTACATATATTTATCATATAGTATGTTTTTTTTTCATATTTGCATCATTTTTCAAATTCTTATAGAAGTAAAAATGCTATCAATTTTTTAAAAATTTCAACGTATCATTAATTTATTTAATGGGAATAAATAATAAAATATTTTTATAATCGAATTTTTACTTGAATTCGATTATAAAAATATAGACTCTGTTAGCCGAGACTTTATTACGCTAAAAAGATAATCCAATAAGTATGATGACATTTAACTGTGGAAATCTGTACAAAATTAAGAATTATAAACCGAAACAAATTTTTATTGTAAAACCAAATTGAATAAAAGTTATTCCTTACTTAAAACATTAAATACATAATTTTGATTAAAATTTCTTTTAATGTGTTTATATGTTTTTATACATATTTTTTTTTCCTTCTGATGTTTGAATTTTATTTCCAGGATGTCCAAAACGATGGTTGCTTATACTCTTAGGATTTTTCGGGTTCGTCAATGTTTACGCCATGAGAGTGAACTTGAGCGTTGCCATGGTAGCAATGGTGCGGAAGCAAGACAGGATAGATAACGCGAACGTGGGAATAGCATGCATTGAGCTTTTGAAACAAGGACCCAATGGTACTTCATCATCTTCTGATTCGGTAAGTATTTGTAATTCTACCGAATTACAAAATTGTAAAGTGAAAATTGACTAAAAATTTTAAATTGAAAAAAAAATCAGTGCAGTATAATCTATATAGAAGACTGCATAAAACTGGAAAAAACTTTCAAAAGCACTCTAGGAAGCAAAAAAAATTTTTTATCATAAATATAGGAATTGAAACAAAATCATAAAAGCGTGAGATGAACTCGTAGAAATGTTCTAAATGAATTAGGATTTTATTTCTTACCGAACTTTACAATTTTTCTCTCTAATGACATTCATTGTGACGTCATTTCCTCGTTTTATTGTTTTTAATACCTCGTATGACATTCATTGTGACGTCATTTCCTCGTTTTATTGTTTTTAATACCTCGTAGTTTTGTAATTAACGTCTGATCTCCACATTTTTGACAAATAAAAATTAATTTCTACTTTTACACGCATAAATAGAAGTGGTGTTTTTTTTTTAAATATTCTTCTTTTAATCTTCTGTTTTTCTAATATGTATATCATGATTCATAATTATAAATCCTGTGAACTACTGCAATGAATTTTCCTGAAATTTATCGCCAGGTTGCGCTTCTACTTTGAAATCAAAAATTTGTTTAAATTAATTTATTACTGGCTTTGAATTCGAAAATGATAAGAATTGTATTTATGTCAAGAACATACAATTGTAAAAGAATTTCGGGATTTCAGTGCATCAGAAATAAAATGAAAAATTTAATACCAACAGAAAAAATGTGTGAAGTGATGCAAAAAAGTGTAAAAGTTAAAATGAATATAGATTTGTAGTTTCTGAAGTTTCATTAAATAAAAATTCTTTCAGCATAATATTTGCTTTACATTTCACATAATTTTTGCTTTTTAAACGGGAAGATTCATATGTACATGTAGAGGTATTGTTGAAAAGCACGTATTTTGAACAATAGAACGGATATATTCATCTATTAATTTGTAACGACTTTCAGAACAATGCTACTACAGAAAATATTAACGTGTAACAGACACACCTGTCAATGCGAATGGATCAAACTTGCTCACGTGTCAGTAGTAGTAGCTAAGCATCCATAGCATCTGCATAACAGTGAAGCTTATTTTTGAGTATCAGATCATGTTTGATTTTTTATACCGATAATATTATTGAAGGAAAATATAGCCTAAAATTATGATATTTTAAACTACAGGTGAGAAATAACAAATATAAACACTGAAAAGACTTCATGACCTCTTTTATTAAAAAATATTGAAAGAGGTTCTGAGTGGATAACAATAGTTAACGAATTGGAGGGGACATTCTGCCATGTGTTAGCAAATTGCGAAATGGCCGTTTTTGTCTGTATTACTGTAACATATAGGCTATTTATGACAATACCTGTACTGCCCCATAAGGTACTATTTACACCTTCTTTCACGGATCACAAATCAAGTTGTGTTGCAAAAAAGTGTTTAAAAATGTGGAAAAAAAATGTGAAGCAGTAAATATTTCATTTTGTTAAAATACAAGTCGTCAGAAGTCAAAATACAAATAGCAAGAATTCCTTTGCCACTGGTGGAATGCAACGGAATGATTTCTCACAAGGGAAGATTATATTACGATATCGGATAGCAACGAAAATGGATGACTTTTAATGTCTTTATTAAAAAAGAATGACAGAATTGTAATAGCTATATGAATATTTTTAAATATTATATAATTCTAGTACTATAAGATATCTCATAGAAGAAACGAGCAACGTCTTTTCCCAAAATTTTCTCGCGAAAACCTAATCCGCTGTCTAATGCGGAATAGGAACATAAAGCTATCTATTCCTATCTCCACATAAAATTGTACTCCAAAGTTTAAGAATATTTACTATTCGGAGAAAGGGCACCTACATGTCCTACTTGCAATACTGTTTTTAGTGTTAATCATATTTTGATTGAGTGTCCAAATTTTATAATTCAGCGTATTCATTTTTTTTAAAACTTCATCACTAACAATGTCAAACTTAGTGGGAGTAAAGCCCCATGGAAATATTTTTCCGTTTTTAAGAGCCATTGGCTTTTACAGTTATATCTAATTCAAACCATTTTATCTAATGACATTTTTTAACTTTTTACCGTGTGGAATTCAATCTTTTAATGTAATTCTTTTTAAAATCGTTTGATACAATTATTTTAACGTTGTTTCTATTCCACGATCGTCATTATTTTAACCATACGACTGGCGCAGTTTAACCAAGGTTGGCTCTTGTGCCACTAAAACTCATAACCAACTAAAGTTTAAGCCATAAACATCAAGACTGCCTGAGACTTTTCCTTTTAATTTATTAAGCATATGAGAGTTCGCGTTTACGTAAATGCGACAAACGGTCAACCTTCCGATAAATTTGGCACTTTGGATGTTAAAACTGTTAACCAAATTTTATCTATCCACATCTCTATATTTCGTAATTATAATGTGTATTTGTGTTCGAACAGGCAGCTATAAATACTTCCCACGAATAGATTTGGTTGGAAATTTGACAGAAATGTACGAATTTGGTGTATCTCTGGAGCCTAGCTCAAAACGTTGCGCCCAAAGTTTCAAAAATATAATTGACTCAAGACATTGTGTTTATCATTGCGTTTTGTAACACAAAGACTGAAAATCTGACAGAAATTTACTAATTTGGTGATATGCGGGTGAAGCTTGGTGTATCTTTGGAGCCTAGCTGAAAAGGTGTTTAGATTATTACGTCCATAATTTCAAAAATACGACAGGCTCAAGTAACTGTGTTAATCATTCTGTTTTGTGACGCAGACTGAAAATATGTAGAATCTTGAAATTCAATAAACATTTTTTCCGTCACTTGAATTTCCGTAAGATATAATACAATATCAACTTTTAATATTTGCTATCAAACACAAGTGTTGGAAAACTTTTAAAAACTATTTTGATTAATAAATTGTTTTTCGCAAAGTTCAAAAAAATATAAATCGTGTACTGGTTTGCTAACATGCTTAAGTATCATCCCAAATATTAATATTCATATTAATTACAATTTTTCTGAATTAATTCATATTTAGTTCTTCCCATTCGTCTTCTAGTTTTTAGTATTCCCTTATCAAATTCAGATTAACCATTGTTCATCTAATAGACCAGGTATTACAGATAGTTTCTGATAATTCAAATTCATTAATATTAATGTGTAATAGTTCTGATCATTTATCAAGAATGTGTATAAATGACACGAGTGCCAGTTTTTTATTTTTGTTTTCGCGAGAATTTTGGGATGGGCTTAAATTTATTGTTGATTGCTTGTCGAGTTGGTGTTCGACTATTTGCTGTGTGTGTGTGTAAAGCAGCGTTCACATGAAGCCAACTATTACGCATAATAGAAGGCCACGACCTCGGGAAGATTATGTGAACCAAATTCGACAATGGTAATAGTTACCCCGATGAAACAACTACTTTCCATTGTCCCATTCTAGTCATGTGATCTTTCTGAGGTAAGCGTGGCTTTTTATTGTCCGCAGTAGTTGAGTGAACACTGCGTAAGAAAAGACATGATGATCAGTTGTAAAATGCTGACAATAAAGTATTATTTTAATAGTATTAAGAATCGA
>JAPMOR010073840.1:7807-21759 GCA_026543865.1 Argiope aurantia | reverse complement strand
GGGTTGTGGAATCATAGAGCTGCATGTTTGAAGCGTTGAAGCTCCTTAGCATATTTTTGTCTGGAGCATGTTAAATCTCAATTTATTACCCGGTTTGATTTCGTCATCTCAGAAGTTGAAAGTTATGAAGTCCAACTGCAGCAGCACTAATTTGAAAAAATGTAGTACGAATATATTTTGAAGAAATGTATTACGATGCATTATTTGCATGTGAAATTAAAAGTATTCGTCATGGAGCAAGATAAAATTAACGACATTTCTGACATCAAAAGTGTGAGAAGTACGTCAGAAGTCTTTAGTCGCTGTGAATAAATTGTACTCTGAATTACATGTACTGACATAACCTTTAAGAGACCTTCGTATAATCTTGGTTTTTGAATAAACATCCTTAAAAGAAACTGTCAGTATCTTTTGCTAACTGATTGCCCTATTAGTTTTAAAAGTATTTCGCAACTGTGTCATAAGTAAATAATTGGCAGCGGCGTAGAAATGATTACCTCCATTGAAGAAAACACACACATTTATATTCTCTGGTGCAAAAAGCCCTGACAAGTTCTAATGGAAAGTTTTTTTTTTCCTTCAACAAACTGAGAGATCATATGAAACTGATTGCAAATACAATTTTATTTACAATACAAACTGACTACAAATTCAATTACAACTTTCTCCAATTTAACCAGAAAACTTTCAATCAAGCTTTAATATGCCTGACTTCAGGTTTCGCGATCATTTCTTTTGTATAAGTATTCATGACATTATACATATAATAGTACTTTTCTTACAAAATAGTAATATAAAGATGCGAATAAAAATTACAATATTAGAAAAAATCAAAAGTCTGATGTTGTTGTTGTTGTTGTTACACATTCCCCTGGAGAAGGAAAGCTTAGATCAGGTCCAGGAGGCCCCGTAGCGTCAATTCCTCATAAATCTGCAGTAAGTCCCTTTCAACCAGCAGCTGCTTATAAGAAGCGCCAAGACAAAAAATAAGGTGAATAGGACTGGCAGGTTGGGAGCAGGAACGAGGTTGGAAAGTCTTCTTCCTATTCTGAAACCTTAAACACTTAAGATGGCCACTACGAAATCTGGCCATGGCAGATTGGAAAGGCCGAGGGCCACAGCATGTTATGGATAGGACAGGGCTGTTGCCAGCATACCACTGATGAGATGGAGAACGGCGACACGCTGAAAGCAAACGATGCTTTCCCAGGGAGTGGATCACACTGGGAGTAAGACGGTTCAAACAGTCCATTGGAAAATCAAATCAAAAGTATAAACAACAAAACAAATGAATAAAAACCATGAAAAAAAACTTCCTGAAATAAAATAAGAAAAGCATCAAAAAGAGCAAAAATATTCCTATGAATAGAGGTAAAAATAAAACACAGACACTGCAAATGCGCAATATGTTACAATTCTTAAAACATTTTAGAAATATAGCAAAATGCAGCACTAAGTAAATGCAAAAAAGTACATCATTGGCTAAAAAATAAATGAACTTTCATTAGGGAAATCTTTTTAATGCAGTTTGTATGAATTTCAATCCCTTGGTGAATATTCATTTTCTTTTTTTACAGCCAATAAATATTTCACTTTTTGTTTCACAATTTTATATATATATATATATATATATATATATATATATATAATTTAAAAGAGAGGAAATAATCTGTATTTTCTACGAAATGACCAACACTGGAATGCTAATAACTATTTAATTCCTCCTCCCTCCATGGAAAACCCCAGAAACCAAATTTGGTCAATCCTAAATTAAAACAAAATATTGGGTTGTTCGGAAAGTAATTTCGTTTTTTCCCGACAGAGGATTTAATTGTATTTTTTGCACCCAACTTCACATTTAAGCCGTATCATTTTTATATGCTTTGAGAGCTCATATAGCAAGGCTTGTGTGTGAAAAATTCCAATGAATTCTACGCAGTAGTTTTTGGTTGGTGCCCTTTTAAATATGGAGAGCGATAAGCAGCATTTTCGACATATCTTACTGTTTTACTACAGAAAGGGTAAAAATGCTGTTCAAGCCAGAAAGAAATGGACCGATGTGTATGGAGAAGGTGTGTTGACAGTACGCCAGTGCCAGAACTGGTTCGCTACATTTTTCAGACGATAAAACCTTCACCTCAGATGAGGAGGTCCAAAACCACCTCGATCAGATTTTTGGCAGCAAAGACCAAACATTTTATGAGCGTGGAATGATGCTACTACCAGAAAGATGGCAAAAGGTGTTGGACCAGAACGGCCAATATATAATTTAATAAAGTATTTGTTTATTATACAAAAACTGTCTTTCATTTCCACAAAAAAAAAAAAATTAAACGAAATTACTATCCGAACAACCCAATAGTATTTATAGAAATGCATACATTTAAAATTTAAAATTAGACTTAACTCCAAAAGCCGAGGCGAAAAAAAGATGCGGATTCGTTTCACGATTATTTGCATATAGATTGAAGAACAAACAAGCAGCTCAAGAAACCGCCAACAATGGGGGAAAACATCGTTGAAGTATTTTCCCTTAGAGAGAAGCAATATTTCATGATATCCTTCCCACAGTTTCTCCCTTTCCGGTCTTGTGTCTCGATTTGTGTATGTATATTGTTATTTTACTTTTTCTTGTTGACATAGCTCACACGCGAAACGGATGTTTTTACCATTTTTCATTAAGTTTACTCGCACGTACAAATAGCGAAAATACTGTAATATACACAATAGAAATGGAAAATGAAACAAACCGGGAAAGGAAAAGAAAAGGGGGAATAAAGTTGGAAGGATCAGCATAAAATGTGTTATCGTTCATCAGTAGAACAGTATGGCAGTATAAAAAAGTTAAATGATTTTTTAAACCCAGTGTAGCATTTTCCTGTTGTTTGTTTATTTTCCATTTTCATCGTGGATACAGTAATATGTTATGTACTTTTTACATTATGTATGTATTAATTCCTTATTTTGCTTCATTTCAGTTTTTCCCCCTTTTTTGTCTCTGTGCATTATTATATCCCTACAAAAGTTGAAAATATGAATCTTTATAGTAAATGACGATTATTTGACTCTTTAATATCCTCATTACTAGATTTCTTACATAGATGAAATTTTGAATTTTGGTACATTTGTTCTTTAGTTTGTCATTAAATGATATACGCAATCCTAACAGTTTTTCTGAGTCAAAATGGAAATTTTTCAGTTTTGAAATATGGATCCAAAGAAGAAAATATGCTTTTAAATAATTAGTGTTAAAGTGATGAGCTATAGAAAATGCAAAGCACATTTGCTCATAATATCTACTACATATAACACTTCTAAATCATTTCCTTTTCAAAACACATTTTCTTTTCTTTTTCCCCTTTAAGCATGTACAGAATATGAGTCATCCCCTAAAAACTCAAAGTGATAACTTTAATATTAGACACGGAAAAAACTATTTGCGTGCGAATTTTGTGTAAACCAAAATTTGATTCAGGGCAACAATTATAGTCACAGAATCACTCATCAAATTTCACATATTTAAGTCATTGCGTTTTATCGCTTTTGTGCAGTTGTGAAAGTACAAATCAATAGATCGTCAACTCCTCAATGGGTTTGTTTCCAAATTTGATAGTTATCTACACTTTAGATGGTAAATCTATGTACTAAATTTTATTTATCTTTTTACATTTTGTAATTATCGCGTTCCCTTATATTTAGACAGCCGGACAGATAGACTTCCTGAGAATGGAAATGTATAAAAGTGGTTTACAGAATTCATATTAAATTTCCTTCATCTAACTCAAAGCGTTTTTGAATTAGCACATTTACAGACAGACAGACATTCTAAAAATGTCTTGGTTTTTAGTTTTTACCTCTGGTAAGTCTGAAACATGGCAATCTTTAAAATCTTGATTTCAAATTTTTTGCTGATTGCAATATTTTCTCTTGATATACTTCTCATATGAGAAAGTAAAAAAAAATATTGCTTACTTTTTCTGATTCTTTTAAAGAAATCTAAAATTAATAACACCCTTTTGAATGATTTTGTGTTGCGTAATAATAAGAGTTAGAAATATAAATGGAATAAAAATGAAAGTCCAAAGCCATTAAGAACTGTTCAGACTAATATTCGCACATAAAATTGATAGTGCAACTGAATTATAACATGCATTCAGAATAAAGTTTTGAATTATTCAACAAATTTATGAATAAGCAGCTTACTATTATATGCATTTGATCTCTTTCATAATATCTGTTCCAAAGTACATCATCTGGCCGTTCATATAGCGTAAAAAAATCCAAATCTAGTGAAGAACTTTTAGAAATGTTTATGTCGCATTTTAAATAAATTTTCTTAAAGTGGTTATTTCAGTAAAGAACTTCATTTCGATAAAGCTGCTATAAATGCTCACAAAAAAATTAAGAAATACACATAATAGGTTTCGATTCTATATTTGGTGATATTTAGATTTGATGCTCATTGTGCTATAGGTCAAACGTTTAAATAATAAAGAGAAATTGTATTCAAGAAGAGGTGGTGAAAGATATATCAGACTTAGCATTTTATTGGAGTGGAATAGAAAGATCAATATTCCTCCTGCAGGCTTCAAAACATGATGTGCTACTTTGAAATATGTCAAAATGCCATTCATTTTCTTTAAGTTGACGATTAAGTTGCGATTCAAATAATTAAATATTCTCTAAACCACAATAAAAAGTAATATTAAGATCTTAGTATGTAAAATACACAGTTAATTATTCAAATGTCATATTATTTGATTAAAATTGTATTTAAATTGTATTAATTCATTTGTATTTAAAAACTTAAGTCTTTTTTGCTTTCATGTATATGAAATATATAAAGAGAAAACCAGAAATCGTTAAAAGAAAGAAATCGTTTTAAAAAATCCGAATTCGAGAGTTTGGCGTATCTACATGTTTCAGGCTTCCCAGAATCCGAAAAATACATTTTTCGGAATTAAGTTTATCCGTGAGTATGATGATTCATAAATGGTTTGAACTTGTAGGGATGATATCTGGTAATGGGCGCAATAAATTTGCAGATTTGTGTCAAAATGTGGGCGAAATCTATTCAGAAGAAGTCTGTCTGCCGGAATACTACTACTTGTGTCATATGTAAGCATCATTGTTTCGATTTGTATTAAAGCCTTGTCCCTCTGCCCCAGAAGACACGCCAAACTTTTTCTTAAAACACTTCCATCATAGAGATGGTCTTTGGGCAACTTTTATGTACTCAGTGAACCCCCCCCCCGGGGGCACATCGAAATGAGTATGAGATGCTTCCGGCATTGTGGTCGGATCTCGCCACCCTGGAGGGTACAGAAGTAGGTGGGGGATCTGATTCCTCCCATCGATGACGGGACGTACTTTCTTGGAGAGGGTTGTACCGTGGCCGGTGATGGCCCTTAGGACTCACCCACAGTTCCCGCCAGTGTTGCCGCTCTGGTCATTCAGTTTTATGGTTTAAATCCGTGTGGTTTCTTGATCAGATCGGAGAGTCAGAAGTATGACTTACTATACTTCGAATCCCCTTCGGGGGGGGGAGATCACCTCGAAATGAGGATGAGATGCTTCTGGCATGGGGGTTGGATCTCGCCACCCTGGAAGGGGCACGAAAAGGTGGAGTCTGGCTACTCCCATCGATAGAGAGACGTACTTCCTAAGGAAAGGGCTGTACTGTGGACGGTGATGGCCTTTAGGACTCAACCACGATTCCCGCCAGTGTTGCTGTTGCGGGGGTTCGATTATTTAGTATTTATTATCCGTATACCTTCAGGAGGGTCGGACAGTCAGTGATATATATGATTTACTATACTTCGAAGCTCATAAGTCTCATGCGCTGATCTTTCATAATGTACACAGCCTTGCCCAAACTGCATAATTTTAAGCTCAGGGGAAACAGGGATAGCACCTACACTACAGAGTATGTTTTTGAGAGACAACGTGTTTAATGTGTTCATGTTTACACATTGTATGTGCATGAATTCTTTGAAGCAAACAGTTTGTAATGCAAATTTCTCAACTAAACTGAAAGTTGCACTGTGTATAGTTTACGTCCGTGAATGTTGTTTAAATTTGTAACTAGTTCACACAAATATCAGTTTAATTAATTTCTCTTCAAAAAAGTGACTGATCAACAAATATATATATATATATATATATATAGGCAGGATAATAAAAAAGCCGGATTCTATGAACCCATTTCTTTGCCCACAAGAAACAGAAAACAAGTTTTTATAACGATAATAATTGTTATAATGCGTCTTTTCTCACTTCTTATTGAGTACTAAACCATCCATTTATCTCGAGCCACGTAGAATATGAACGAATCCGCGGTCCGGTGAATCATATAAGTAGTTGCCGGTAACGTGTCTACTTAAAATAGGAGACTCACTACTGGTAGTTTATATATATGCTTATATATAGAACTGCATGTTTCAGAAATTTTTTAGAGAAAAAGTAAATAAAGGGATATAAACTGTCCATATTTTAACGTAAAAATCTGTCATGCTTAACTTAAATGCAGGAAGTATAAACAAAACGGTAACGTAAATCATAGACATAGATTTTAAGAAAATTGACTCAAACTGAATTTTATTTTTCACTGATAAATGATTACAGATATGTAAAGATATCCCTAATGTAAAAGTCAAAACTTCCAGTTTTTAATTTTTGTGTAGTTATAATCAGGAACAGCGGCAGCAATTAAGATCCATTATACAATGACGAAACAATGAACAACGAGCAGAACGCTTCTCTTTTCCTATCACAACTGTTTTGCGCCGATATGTAGGAGAATCGTAGCAGACGCTCGCTTCCAATGCCCTGGGAATGTTGCCAGGGCAACGCCTTGCCTTCCCTATTTAATTACAAATAAAGAAGAAAACTAGGCTGGATAGTATAGAAACCGGATAGTCGCGAAATGAAATCTCTCTCTCTGTGTATATCAATATATATATATATATATATATATATAATGAGGGAAGGAAGGAAATGAAAAATTGCAAAAATGAACTTTTCCCACACTGCCGTAACATCCAGAGTAATTAAAAGAATAATTTTCTTGACAATAACACAAGTACTGAATTTTGAGTCCCAAGAGTCATCATAACAATGGCTAATTCTCTAGGCGAGAAGTGTCACCCATTTGCAGAGTAGATGTAATATAATGAAATGTAAATAATATATCACTTATACATATTTTGTTTTGTCTTTAGAGATCTTAACTTCAAATTTATAATTAAATTGGCAATAATAACAATTATAGCATTATTACATTCCGTTCTTTAGCATATTTCAATGCATTTATGCAATAAGGAACGTCCCAAATAGAATTTTCAAATATAGTTGGTTTTGCAACATAACGGCAAAAACGACAAAATCTCCAACAGTGCATTGTTCTAAAATTAATTATTGTACGCTAAGCAGTTCTATTGTGTAAAGAATTGCAGTTGATTCTATTTTGTACGACAAATTATAAGTATTAACCCTTAAGTGCATGAATATTATATTTTAATAATTAAATGTAATAATAAATGTAATTAAATTTAATAATTAAAATGATTATAATTAGAAAAAAATACAAAAAAAGTTTTTTTTTCTTTCAAAAAACATATTGATGTATTTCTACATCATCATGAGCAGTCACTTCTTGAAATTTACAAATCTACAAAATATTATTCAATAGTCTTGGCTTTGTTTCAATTAAAAAAAAATAATAATTTTTTCTTAATGCTTTTATTACTTTTTATATAAATAATCATAATTCGTAATACCTGCTGAAATGAAACCACTCACATAGCACACCAACAATCCAAATTATCACAAATAATAATTCTAGTTGCGTTCTGAAATGATGAAACAATTTTGGTAAATTGATAATAAAATAAACACTATTCAAAGATTTGTACATAAAGTGATATGAGTTTCTAAATATACGATGCCTATCTGTATCGCTATGCATTTAAGGGTTGGGGTTGAGTTTTCAAAAATAAATTCATATTCAATTAAATTATAATTTCATCCTTATTGCAGAATTACTTCCATTTTTATTTATTGTATAATCCTTTGCTCCACAACTATGAGTGAATTATTAAACAATAACAGTTATAGATGTGTTTGTGTGTTTAAAAATTATCATCATTCTATTGTTCATATTAGAAACTATTTTCATCATTCGCTTTCTCATATTTGGAATGCCTATTACTAGGGATTGCAATATCGGACCAAAAGTTCAATATCGGTATTCGGTATTTTTTAGATCTTAATACCGGGATACCGGTTTTAATACCGGTATTAAAAATTTTAGAAAACGAAAGAAAACACAGGTGTTTCTTTGTTTTATCTGCCAGTTTTATTAGAGAGTGTAAATATCACAAAAATAATTTGGAACTTATAAATTATAACAGTATATAAAGAATAACAAAAAAGTAAAGGAACATCTTAATTATTTAAATCACAAAACAGTAAATATCACTAATCAGTTTGTGGTACTATTACAAATTTTTGAAATGTGATCTTAAAAAACAAAATGCATCCATTATATTGTCATTAAGCCTGAAAAGTCATTTTGTGCAAAAATTACAAGCTGTTGAAAACGCTCTTTCTGCACCTAAGCTAGTTGGTGGTACTGTTAGCAATGCGCGATATACTTTTTCCGAGTATTTACCTCTAAATCCCTCAGCATCAAATAAATCGATTTCACATCGGATGGTTTTGGATATAGCTGATTTCTGTATTTTATTTTGGTTTGTTGAATTTTTTTTTATTTATCGCAAATTCTAATTTTGATTCGAGAGACAATTCTTTTTCATTATCGACATTAGTGTCATCATAATCTTCGATAACTGTATCGAATTCTTCTGAAAGTGTCTAGGTTTGTGGAAAATTTTTTAAAGAAAATATACTATAAACTTGATCAGATTTGAATTGGTTAGTCTATTTTCTTCTTTTTCATTTTCATTTTTAAAATCATTCTAATTAGGTAAATACCGTAAGACATTTTCCATTTCGGTATGCCTTTCTTCTGTGAGATTTTTCAATGTAATATATAATTCTTCAGATAGTGACATGTGCCATTTTTTCAATGACTGCAACATGAAATTTATTGTTGCATTAGCTATTAATAAATGAGAATCTCACTGATATAATGCCTCAACAGCCAGTTTTATTGGAAGTAGAGCTGATAAAGTTCTGGATATTAAGTCAAATTCACTATCTGAAAAATTAATTTACAGGTTTAAGTCGATTATTGCTTTTTGGGTTGGATTTCTCAGTTTCAAAAATCATTCCATCATTAGGAGTAAACTGTTACAACGTGTTTTAGAATCTAATATTACCATATATTCTGTTTTATTTTCAGTTAGTATATATTTTTTAATATGGCATTTTTATAGGGCTACGTTTAAATATCCTAAAAAATTTTCGAACTTTATAAATTATAGGAAGCAATACTTGATGGGTTAATATTTCATCCTCATTAGCAATATCGTTTTCAACAATTACATTGTCATTATCTTCATTGGCGATATCACTCTCACTCTCTTCAAAGTTGGAATCCGAAGTTTCTATATCCACAGTATTTGGATTGTTCTGTTCTTTATTTTTTTGGTATAATACATCTATTACTCCTAATTGAATTCCACGAGCATAGCACATTTGCTAATTTGCACCAATCAAGTTTCCAACTTTTTTTATACCTGTTGCTCCATCAGTCGTTATGGATACAATACCTTCTTTCAGGCATAGTCCATGTTTCGCTAATTTAGAATTAAGCATTTCCACACATTTTTCGGTTGGCATACTTCCCGAGACATTTGTAAGTCCTATATTCAATTTTTTTTCTGAATGAATATTTATATTTCAATAGCATCTATTTCTTACACTTGTCCGTTCATCAAATGTAAGACTAAATTTTTCACCATTTACTGTCATTTGTAATAGCTTACGTTTCAAAGAATTGCGAACACCGTTACTGTAGTTTATAACAATTCTTCTTATAGTGTTTATTGATGTTGATAGATTTTTAAAACTTATGGCAGATAGTGATTTTCTTAATAATTCAGTAGCAGTGCAAAACACTCGAATTGCAAATCATCTAATTCTGGCATAGTTTCATCCAAATTATCTTTTCTTTTTTCAAAATAATCTAAAATCCTTGATCGCTTGGCCTTAGAAACTCTGCTTTATTTTTTATCTTCATCGCAATTAGATTCTTTCCTCTTTAACAAATTTGTATCATGTTTCGTTTTTAAATGTGAATGGAGTCCGCTTGTACTTCCTCAGTTCACTTTAATAATTCTTGAATATTTTTTACATTGTGCCACCATATTCTTTTCATCATATAAATAATGAAACCAAACCGAAGTATTATCAACTGATTTTTTATGTTCTTTAAAGTTATTCTTATTCATTATAATGGGTTATTATTTATTAATATATATATATATAATAAATCTGAATAATAATTTGAACCCTAAAGTATGATATGCAAATACAATGTGAATAATAAACTCACCAATTAAAAAAAAATCTAAATATTACGCACTTTCTTCACAATTACTACCTTATTTTCACAGATACGAATCCTGCGCGTGTGCAGTATTGCTCGGAGCTGTAATAGGATAGTTTTCACCCTCCTCCTTGGATGATTCACATACTGTTCGTCAAAACTTCGACGATTCCATCTCATTAAAAGCAGTGAGACGCGGAACGATAAGCGCATTTCCGGTATTCACCTTTGACCTTGGATTTCCCCTATTATATATTACTTTTAAATACTTTTAATACTTTTCAGTTAAATTATTTCACATGTATGTAAGTGTTATCACGTTAACATATAGTGGAGACAATTTTAAAAATTTCTAGTAAATACCGAAAAACCGGTATTTAAACTTGTGAATACCGGTATTACAAAACTGTACAATTGGCTCGAAATACCAGTATTCAGTATCCCGGTATTGCAATCCCTACCTATTACCAATATTTTTCACTCCATAGTACTCTGAATAAGTTTATTATCATTTGATAACTTAATGTTGCTTTGCTTTTGGGTGTTTGAAACCTCAAAGTGCACGGGCAGAAAACTGGCAATTTATTGCTTTTGAGGCATCAATTTTTCGCTTTTAGGGTTATTAGAAAAAGGAAAAGAAGGGGGTCACTTTTGGCGACTTATCGCCAACAAAAAGTTACAACTCCGCCATGTACCCGATTCTCTCGTATGGTCAATAAAGATCAGAACTGTTAGAAGAAAATGGAAATGAGTGTTTTTAATTTTTATCGCTTCAGAAACCTAATAATTTATCAGACATTTAATGTCATGAACCATGCTAAATAATGCGAATCGCAAGAGATGATGCTTACATGCAAAAATGTCGTTTGTGGTTTGTAGTTTGACTCTATGAAGGTGGCGGGGGGGGGGGCATGTGCATAAACAGAACAGATTAATAATTCAGCACTATATATGGACTACAGTTTGATGTATAAATATACTTATTTTTAAGAACCATGAATACCAACTTATGGGCAGGGAATTTAATTGAAAATACACGCAAACAACCTAATGACGAATCAGTTGGATACCTAATAAATATGAAATCTAAGCCATGAAGAATAAGGGTTTTATTTTTTAAAAATCTAATCTCCTATTTTCAGTCAATGCAGACAAAAATATCGAATCATCTTTGAATCTGACAATACATCGGTGAAGACTTCCTTTCAAAACTTCCTTTTTGGGCAAAGTCTCTAAATTAAAATATCCCAAATATGCCGTTATTAACATTTCCCAGCATAAGGCAATCAGTTCCACCTTTCCTAACAAGCTATACGTACATCTCCATCGCCATTAATCTTAATTGCGTGGCCATAAAACGCGCAGCACAATGCCCAGCATCTCCCCCTATATCTCTTCGCCTTTAATGTGAGGACGAAAAATGCTTCGCGCGCGCATCGATCATGTCCCTCGACTTCCCAGCGCGTAATAATTGATGAATGCAAAAAGACAAAAGCTTCATGCATAAGTTGGGAAGCGATATCCACGCCACGATGCGTGACAAGATGGGTTTTGCGCCGCGTCCCGATCTTTGTCATTGCCATTGTTTTAGCAGCGACGCATGAATTATTAGGGGAGTATTTTTACGGGTAACCGTAATCGTAATTGCGGAGGAAGATGAACTTAGCCGCATCCCATTCACCTGTTGGGTTGTTTGTGGGTGTTGTTATGACATTAAGCGGTTTTATAGTTGTCTTAATGAACTTGAAGGAAAACGACCGTCCGGGAATGGAATGCGTAATTAGATCATCCGGTAATACACCGAAGGAGGGATTTTCCATTCAATTGCATTTGCATTTCAATAAATAATGCGCAATACATTTCTTTGGCGATGGATAAAGCATCTAACAATAATCCGATGTCAAATATAAATGCAGTAAATGTGTGCCATATAATTTTTTTTGATAGATGGAATTTTATAATGCTTAGAAAAATGTTACATTAGATATACTTGTATTGGATTACTTGATGTATATTAGATATACTTAGCAACTCATCTATTAACATTTAAAATGTGTTAATAGATGAGTTGCCAATAGTTGAAATATTAAAATATGAGAGTGTGTATAATACCGGCAATATATAAAACGCTGGTATTATACATACTTTTTAGATATTGCATGTAATGTCTAGATCCCACTGGCAGGCCCCTCGTAACTGAGGACGAGAAGCTTCCGGCATAATGGTTGATTACCTTGGTGAGTACAGAAAAAGGTGGGTATCGGTTCCTCCAATAGTTGACGAGACGTGTTTCTCAAGGGAAGGGTTGCACCGAGGCCGGTGATGACTCTTAGGACTCAACCCCATTCCTGTTGGTGTTGCTGCTGCGGCGATCCGGCCATTCGTATTTGTCCGCGTGCCTTCGGGCGGGTCGCAATAGCAGGTTTAAAGTTAAGGTATATAATGTCCAGGCATTCTACAGAATGACCAATGCTATTTTGGCAAAGTATGAAATAAAAGTCATATAAATAGTTTATTAGGTGAGAAACAAAAAGTGAACAAAATCTAATTTTCATCATTTTTACTAGCATGGCCATTGAAGGTATAGTTTTTTTTACTACTCTTAAGGCGTGCAGGTGCAGCATTCGTTTCTTTTAAACTCATGTAACATGTAGCAGAAATGGAAATTTCTTTGAAAAGCTTGCCATCATCATGATCAGTCCATCATCGAATGTAATCTCATCTGTGATTTTTTAAATCAATTTCTTTCTTGCGTCGAAGGTGTATTTCATACTTTGTCGGTTTCATATTTGGCATACCAAAATGTCTGAGATATGTGTGAAGCGTTTAAGGAGTTCATACATTGCCGGTTAGTTTTCGGACTTCTATAAACTGCTTAGGTACTTTATGGATTGCCAACTTTTATTGTGTAGACATATTTTAGCAGTTGTGTAGACATATTTTAGCATTTTAGCAGTTGCCTGGCCAATTAGAAGACACTTTTAAAGTTTTTAAAACATTGATTTTTTTCCATATTCACGTGGCATATTCAAAAGAAAAAAGCAGTAAGAAATACGTCAGTCTACATCGCGACACAAGAGCAGAAAAACAAAAAAGACCGAAATTTTTGCCTTCGTTGGTTTTTATGATGAGAATTTGATATGCATATTTTTTAATCTTAAGAAAGGGAAAATAAATATCTTTAAAAGAATTTTGTAAATCTGGAGGAGTTTTATCTCTTCCCTTAGAGGTGAGAATTCGCTACAGACAGCAGTTTTGTAGAGCGTTGGTAACATTCATTAAATAAAAAAGTAGAAAGTCGATCAGGAAATAAGACAACATTCTAGAATGAAATTAATATGGACTCAATTAAGAAAAAAAAATTAGGAGATTAATTGGGATTTTAATCACACACACACACACACACACACACACACACACACACACACACACACAAACA
>JAPMOR010073830.1:217021-247895 GCA_026543865.1 Argiope aurantia | reverse complement strand
AAACGCCAATTTCTCTATGAAGAAATATTTTATAACAATTAGATTAGGAATTGATAACGTTTGAATACGATGCAACATGTTTCCTTTAAAAAGTACAGTATGCAAATGTGTACGACTCATACTCTTAAAACTGCTGTCATAATCATCTGTGAGATTTTAAATGCGTAGTAATACGACTCAAGTAAAAAATCTTAAGTCAGCATTTTGATTTTTCTTTTTTAAATTCAATAATACTAAATTTTTGCCGTCTAATCTATTTATAAAAGGCCATCTCCGAACGAAATTTTATGAATAAATTAGACAATAAACATTATTTTCCGAATGTATTCAACATTAACAAACAAAAAATATAACCATTTGTTTAATTTTTTTTTAAAAATTTCTTTCAGTTAAATGTTTAATGTGAAAATATGCATGTGAAATATTACATTTAATGTAAGCACAATCGAATATAATCACGATATTTAAATAGATAGCAGATAAATTTTCGAATTTAATTTAGCTTATTTGAAAGATACTATACTTCTGAATGGTTTGAATGTAGTAATTTTATGCTTAAAAGCTTTAAAAAGAAATTGAAATTTTTACCTCAAATCTATTCTCATCAGCTTATGAGCAGGCTGTGGGAACATCGATCTTTTGACGATTTTGATCCGATTAAAGGCTAAAGAAATTTTCTTAATTGATTTAAAGTTTGCAAAAGCATGATCCTCCAGTTCATCTATCCGATTCGAATCCAGCGAGATTACCGTAAGACTGGGGGCTGACTCGCTTAACCAATTGTTTCTCACCTTCTCAATGCGATTCGAATGAATCGTCAGATCTTGCAAGTTTGTTAATTTTGCGAAAATAAATTCGTCATTCTTAATTGAGAAATCTATAACATTGAGAACAGCGAGGGATGAATTCAGTCCATTGAAGAACGGCGGTGAAAGCTCAAGTTTGGACTTTTCAATTGTGAGATCCTTTATATGAAGACCAACAAAAAGGTCGCTGGGCAAAATTTCTTCTATGTATAGGCCATGCATTAGAAAAGTTCCTACTTTACGATTCTCCAAACTTTTGAAAGCTTTCTTTAAGGAGGCACTGGAATTAAAATTGGCACATTCCACGTGAGAGGCATATTGAAAATCTTTGCAGGAACATGGATGTAGATCTTCTTGTCTTGGACATGCCCAAGTGACAGCCAATAAAGTAAACACACAAAAAACTGAAAACTTAGCCATATAAATCTGTAAATGAAAAATACGATCCATATATTGAATTTACAACGTTTACTTTCATTATCTAGAACGAGAAATGATTTTGCTTCTGTTTATTTCACGGTTATCAGTCAGGTTATCCACATAGAAATGATAAGAATATTTTTATAATATTGCGTTATTTTTCAAACGCTATCCGTATTGTTAGCCTTTGTTTAAAATCTAAGGTTATCAACTAATCATTGATGCTACTGAAGAAGTTAAAGTATGTTGTTTACTTAACAATCTCCGATATTAATACTCGTAAAAATCGCAAGAATCACATCAACCAATCAATTTTTTCCCCAATTTTGTAAATAAGTACACATTTAATAATAGAACTTCTATATTAGGTAGAAATTATAGAGCTTTTGATGTAGCTTCATTCTAATCACAGAATGATCAACTCTTGAAATAAACAATTGCAAAGAAATCTTTTGTAACATGATTTTTTCAATTGAAAATAAGAAAATTCTAACTAATTTAATGAATGATAAATTTTCTCTGTGTAGGCGGAGAAATTAATTTCATTTATAAAATGGAGCCATTATTTCTCATATCGTTGAGGTTTCTTTTCAAAAATATGTTTTGTCGTATGATGTTATTTTTTCTACCTTACTTTTAACTCTCAAAAATTAAAAATGGACTTGCGCCACTGAAACAAAATTGGATATCAGCTCCCTGTTTTTCACATTAATATAGAAGAAACGATTTTAGTTGTTGCAAAAAAAATGGAATTGAAGCAAAATATGACTTAAAACTGTTGGTTCATTAATCGTGTAATTCGTATTAAAATGCTGGATTGATTCATTATGTTGATCGCTTGTTGTTAGATTTTCACACTTTGACAGATTTGGAATGAATCTGTCCTATGGTCTTTTGTGAAATTAAGATTCGCTTGCACTATTACTTGACACAACCACTGCATAATCACGATTTCTTAAAACACAAAGGAATGCTTATTTACAATTTAAATTTTCTTTTCCATTAGGAATAATTTGGCAAAATATTTCAATAATGTACAATTTGATCTCCTAAAAGTTAAACTTAGGGTATTACTAAAATAAGTTCAATTTGACTTCGTCAATCATTTTGCAGTTATTTTTATAATAAGAAATGTATCCTAAAATTATTTCCTGAGAATGAATTTATAATGTCACATTTTACAATTTTTCGAATTTAGTTAACTTTACACGCTTTTTTTCCTCGTTTCAAAGCAGGGTAGGTAGGTTCTGTGATCTGAGTCTGCAAATGGCATCAAGTATTCGCAAAAATGCTAGAAAGTTGGGAAGTTTGTGAAATTAATACTTCCGTTGTTACTACTGTTTTTTTTTCTTCGATTACCAAAGTGATCCACAAAAGTGAAGGTAATTGTACTGAATCCCTATTATTATTCTATAAAATGTTTTTTGTTGTTATTTAAGTTTTATTGCTACTTTAAGTATTCATAATATTGTGGAAATAACATTGTGCTTTATGTAATCAACTTTTTTAAATTTTAATTATTATACATACCCATAATATCACAATAATCAAAATAAGCATATATTTTGCGATAAATATTCAAAATGTTAAGTAAAAAATAATATTCATAAATCATATGATAATGTATAAAAGAAATTGCTATAATTGATATAAAATGAGAAAAAAAAACAGAAATAGAAAAATTAAAGTAGGGTATTTATTCTTAAAGGTAATATTGTGAAAAAAAAAGTCCAAATTCATCTAAGCAAAAGTGAATGGAGAAACCGTATGGCAACCCATTAAAAAATGGAGACCGAAATATTCATCATTCATATATGAAAGATTATGTATATAATATCGCCTCTCTTTTGAATGCACACACACACATATAATATGTTAAGTCGAAATATTCATTTATCCATTTATCCTTATTCTTTCAACTCTCCTGCATTGCGAATTAAAGTTGTCACTTCCATCCTAACACTTCTATTTCTATACGATAATCATTTGTACTTCAAGAACCAGATTATCTAGATCTTCGTAATTACGTAATTACATTTCGTAATTAATTTCATTTTCTCTGATAATGAATTATTAAGACAAATTTAATAAATTTATTTTCTTTACATCTGTCTTGCATGATCTGAGAAATTCATTAATGTGGTTGTCGATTAAATGTATTTTGTATTGCCTCTCATTTAAATGCATACATTTTTTGAATATTTTGATTGCGACTTCAAATATTACTCCCGACTCAAATTAATCCGTATGTTATCTTGACCTAATTTAAAGCTTCCATATTAAAATAAAAAAACCCATACCCATAACATTTACCCATATATCCGCTTTGTATGGATGGATTTCTTCTATCTTAGATATGAAAATGAAATTAATTGTACCGCTTTTTTAATTTAATTTAAATATTATGAATTTCACTAATGATTAAGCATTACAGATGCAAAATGTGTAATGACAGTTTTTCATAGAATGAATTTTGAAGTCAATACTGCCACTGTTACTCTTTTTTAAAACATGTTAGATTGAAGTATTTACCGTGTTAATTAATTAAATATACTTATTGACACAAGAAATGAATAAAATGGTAACACTAATGTTATATTTCATAGCTTTTCGCAAAATCCAAAAACATCTTTGGTCATTTGGTCAATAGAGATATTGGAAAATATTCTCAGATCATAAACTTCGAATTTATGAAATCTACATCTGATCGAAATTTATAAAAATCTACGTTAAGACAGTTAGTTCCTCATGAAGTTTCAAAACGGAATAGAAATCGATTTCAATTTTAAAAAATTGCCAACATTGTTTAATCTTATCAATTGCGAACATTGTTTAATCTTATCAATTCCAATGTAATAATGTTTCCCCCATACCTTGCTGATTCTTGAGTGCATCTAAAATCCAAAAAATAGGCATAATCCCAGCACTCATTTTTTTATAATGTAATTCTAATCGCTTTGAGAGATGGCATGTTCGCCGGGAATATTGTGTCTATTACTGGTCCAATATCCTGGTCCATTACTGTCTATTCATGGTTTTCAAAAAAAAATATTTTAAAACTGTAAGCTTTTAGTATGTTAGAGCAGGGTTATTTCTAGCATTCATTTAATGTTCTGCTTATTGGGTGCACAAACAGTGGAGGGTATGGACACATTGTAACACTTGTTAATGCATATTATTCTACTTCTTTTTAATACTGTTGGATTAAGGTTCTTAATTCAATGCATTTTTAAATCAGTCAACATATTAATGAACATTTATCATAATAATATTATTATATTTTTATTTTAACTCTATGATAATGCGAATTCAGTATTTGTTTTGGCTTAATATCATTAGATACACATTTAGTTCATGATAATATTTAAGCAGATGCTCGATATTTATAAATATTATAATAACTAAGTGACTGTAATGACACAAATAGAAACCTATTCAAGTAACAAGAAGCTGATATTATGCTAATCTATACTTATATAAAGCTCAGTGTGTGTGTGTGTGTGTGTGTGTGCGTGCATGCATGCGTGCGTGTGTGTGTGTTGGCGCTCTACAGGTCAGACCGTTCGACCTACAGCTACCAAATTTGGCACATGCATACCTTGGGGGTCGGGAATGTGCTCCTGGGGGCTCTTTATTTGAATTTTTAATTAGAATTTTAATTATTAATTGAAAACTTTCCCGTCAAAAAAATATTTTCATTTCCCCACCGCCAAGTGAGTAATGTTTTTTTCCCACTCTAAAGAGGATAGGTTCAAGAAATTTTCGGTAGATTATTTCAAAGGATTCTGTTTATTTCCTTAATGTTTGATGCATTTAAAATTAAACATTGTTAATTAATCGATCTTTCAGATTCATTCTGAAGTACTTTTGAATTAAAATAAAACAATGAAGGAAATTAAAAATTTCTAATCTGCATAGCGTTACCCCAACTGGCGTAGAAAATTCAAGCATGCGCATTGTGTTCTGATTGTTTATAACTGGATACGGACTTGGTTTTGAAGGCTTGATACGTTTTCGACAGATTATTTCAAACGATTCTGTTTATTTTTTTAGTGTTTGATGCGTTAAAACTAAACATTGTTAATTAATCAATCTGTTCATGATGAATCTGAGAAAATTTTGTTGAAAACTTCTTGAGATATATAAATTAAGAAAAATATTCTTTAGTGCCCTTAAGGTTTAAATACTCATCTACTCTGTTTTCAGCACTCATATTTAAAAAAAATGCTTCGTTTCAGTAAAAAAAATAAATTATTATATTTATTGCAGTTTAATCATTTCCACTTTAACTTAAAGCATAAATTCTACGGGAGCTAACAGAAAAGTAGAGAGATACATATTACGTTATGGCTGAAGGCCTTTATAATATTATGAGTGAATTATATGACTATTAAAATTTGAAGTTTTAAAATATTTTAATGAAGAAGCAATTAAAATGGGAGTTCTTTAAAATATTTAATTATTGAAATTTTAACGTGCATTAAGATTGGCGAAACGACTGGTCACCAAAGGCGGCTAGTATAATATAATTCACAGATCTGATTGCAACTGATAAATATATTTATAATTTTTTTAAAAAAACATTTATTTAGCAACTAAATTAAGAATATCTTTGAATCATCTAGAACTTCATTGATCTCAGAAATATTGCGACACACTTTTTTAGAAAATAAAAGGAATTTCAAG
This sequence comes from Argiope aurantia, assembly GCA_026543865.1. Classification (NCBI taxonomy): domain Eukaryota; kingdom Metazoa; phylum Arthropoda; class Arachnida; order Araneae; family Araneidae; genus Argiope; species Argiope aurantia. The sequence goes on along the minus strand of JAPMOR010073830.1, from coordinate 241,983 downwards.
TATGAAAATTAATTAAATGCATGTAAAAACATTAAGAAAGCTCAATGTAAATGAAGATTCCTTTCCAAAATTTCTACCCAAGAACTTTGATTGGCAAAAAAATTTTTATAGGAATTTTTTGTTAACCTCATTTTTTTTAACTAAGTCATATTTTTTCAAAAAATGATTAAATATCAATATGAAGCTTTTATTTCCTTTTTTGTGAAATGTATTTAATTGAAATTCCGAAAAATTTCGTTCTAATTTTTTAATAAATAGAAATATATTTTCAAACTTACTTAAAAAAAAAATTACTCCTGCCCTAATTAAATAGACTAGTATAATATTCGTAAGCTCATTTTATTGGCATTTCAATTCCCATAACTTTTTATTTTAAACTATTCCTTTGAGATTAATAGCTTTTCATTTAAATGCGAAAAACCCGCATCGCACCTACCACCCATTCTTTTCCATATCTAATTACATACACGAGTGCAAACTTAATGTTTGTTTGGAAGCGTCAATTTTAAAACTTAAAATAATAAGAAAATTCTGTATATTTTTTCCACATTTTAATGTTTCTCATGGCAATTCGAATGAATTACTTAAACAAGGACCTAGTCTATCAAATCGGAAATTCGTCACAGTATATGTATTTTCTTCTTGGAACTCATTTAATCTGATTGTCGTGTTAAAAACTCAATAGTACATACCATTAAGCATTCAATTACTACGTATTCTCTTACGCTGTGCTGTAATGCTATTTTATTCCTCATTTAAAACGCACAATTCATTCTAAAATTAAAATGATGCAATACATTTCTCTTGAGATATGAACTTTTTATCAGATAATTAACTGATTTAAAGCACCCAGAAAAAACAGTAGCTAATATATTCATTCAGCACATCAGATTTGTTACATGTAAGGCTTTTTTATTCATGAAATAAATAGATGATGAAATAAACATAAGAACATTGAATTATGATATCACAATGAAAAATTCAAAATTCATTCTTTAATTTTCAGTTATGGCGAAGAAACATGAAATTAAAAATTTGTGAACAATGAAAATAGTTTGAATTAATTTCATAATAATAAGAAAAAGAATTGTTGAAAATTATTAGTATCTTCAAAAAAGGATCAAAATTTAGAAAAATAAACAAATAAATCGATATTAATAAATTGATTGATATCTTTTTATGATAATATCTCGGAAAATTATCAAAGAAAAGAGTCAAATAATTTTTGCTTAGTAAAAATTCTAATAAGAATTTTTTTAAAAAAATCGAGCACGTATTCTTGCTTTATAAAGAAAAATTGAGCCAAATGATCCGAACTACAGAGCTCCAGTGAATAGATATACAGATACATTTGTTTTTAATAATTTTTTAACACTTTTATTTAAATGGACTTGTTCTTTATACAGATTGAGATAACTGATTTTTCACTCATTTCCTAATGTATTACAATTTTCGTATTTTAAGCCTTTTAGATCAGATACTTTTTAAATATTTTCGGGAGCTAATTATTAGTGAATCTTTTCATGTATTTAATCTTTGATACTTAAGCAAGGGTACCATCGGTTAGTGAACTGATTAAAATCTCATTTGGAAATCGTAGAACGTTTGTATTAATGAATTATTATTAGAAGTAAAAAGAATCAAAATTTAAAAAGAAATCTTCCTTCTAGCACGTTAATGGACGTTGTTTTTATAAATAGTTTTTATCTGGATTTATTACTAATAAAGAAAAATTTATACAGTGGGCCTTTAAATTCTCTCATTCTCTTTTCAAAGAAAAATTCTAAATTTGTTCTCTTTCCTAATATTAACTTAACGAAAGAGAAGAGATTTATTGGTTACCATTACATTATAAAATTATTGGGCGATTCAATTCTTCCTCACTCTGGATATAAAAACGCGAGTATAAAAACTGGATCAAAATATTATATGGGAACGAGGTTTCATTGATTTTAAAATTTGCAGTAATGTATTTTAATGAAAGATGCATTATCGTACGAATTTCGAAAGAAATGTTTAACTAATAAGTAAAATTCCCTACTGATCCTTAGATAAAATATGTTTTAAATTTAGCTTCAAATGTTTAATGTAGAGGTTTATAAAATTTAAAAGAAAAGTTAATTTTTATCAGTTATTATAAATTTATAAAGCCACAAATTTATCTTTTAGAATGTAACTTTGATAAGAATTATTTCTCAGAATATCAGAAAGAATTATTCATTAAATTATATGCAATGACCATGACACACACGTATCTTGATTTCTTATTTAAAATTTAAAGATTACCGGAAGAAGATAATTGGATTAAAACGAATGTTAATGCATGCATTAAATATATATCTTAGAAGCATCGTTTTATCTCAATTTAAGTTTGCAGTTATGAAAAATTTAGTTATAAATTAGAGAACATCAAAGAATATTCGTCGACATTAAAGCATATTTGTTTGTTTAAATGGATTTTGGAATTGTTTGGATTTTTCTGGCGCAAGAGTGACTAGAATATGTATTAAAAGGCAAAATGAAATTCTTCCTTGATGGCGGTAGTGCGCTCAACAGCATATAAAATCAGCTTTTCACTTGAAATCTCCTGGTTATTATTAACATGAAGAAGATAATAATTTGAAACAAAGCTACATGTTATGATAAAAGAAAATATTGTTAAAATAATTTATCTTTAATTAGTGGAATCTGTCGTGTATATTAAATTGTACGCTTAACAAGGTTCCTTAAATTTATTAATCAATTATTTGTATTTCTATAACAAAGAAACCATTCTTGATATATGAAAAGTATGTAGACTTCCAGGACCTTAGCTGTCAGGTCTCCTTTCTAGTTAAGCTTCCTCTCCATAGTTACATTTTTTTGCCTCTGTCCTTTGACAGAAAATGAGGACAGCTATTTGAAGAAGCTGTTTCCATTTTTTTGTTGTTGTTGCTTGTTTCTCAGTGAGATAAATATTCTCTCCTGTGTTGGCTTTACGTGACCTTTTGAACTGTGTTTCATTATGATCCCCATTTCATGAGTCAGCTGGTGGGTTAGCTGAATAATTGGTTAGATTGCAGTGAATCAAGCCAAGTCAAGCAATTAAATTTTATTCAACCGCGAAAATATTTATAGACCCTACTCGAAGAAATTAGACACCGGAACATTTATGATACATTACAATGTATCCTATAATTTTACTTCAGTCATTTGGAATCTTATTTATCTTATTGGGATCGTATCTTATTTGGAATTAACACTTTGAAGGTTTGTTATAATTTTAAAAATACATTACTTATTCAAAATGTATTAAACTTGGAAAAAATTTTAAACCAAATACAAGAAACCCAAATTAAGCAGTGTAATCAAAAATTTAATTTCGTATATATTATAAAATTGACAACCACCTGGTAATACATACGCATAAAAATACTGAATAGTGGAACTGAAATGAATAATTTTAGGGGCTGGTAACAATAGAATAGCGTTTTTTAAGAAATTTTAAATAAAATCTCAAATTTGGTCGCCTACAGCCTGAAATTTTTTTGATTGATTAAAACATGAAAAATGATAAAACAAAATTAGATAAAATTTAACAGAAAAGGATTTTAAACAAATGTTAGTATAAAATGCTGTTATTAAACATTGTTTTTTTTTTGATATTTTAACTTCATTTTGTCAAATATGTAGAATGTAAAAAAATATTAATTGATGTTAGAAAAAAATATATTACAGTTGTATATGTTATATATATATTTATAGTTGCAGCAAGATAATTAAGCGTATAAAACTCCTTAAAAAAATCCCAATTCTTGAAACGACTATTAAAAAAGTTTCATTTTTTTAGAAATAACTGAACTTTTGTAAAATGAATTGAAAGTAAACAAACTTAGTTTATTTACTTTAACTATGAACTAACTTTAAGCTATGACAATTCTGCATAATGGTTTCAAAAAATGAAATACAAATTTTATCCCAGTTACAGTCTCCGTAAGTTAGGAAATCTAATAAGGAAAATTACTATTTCTTAAGGTAGCAACAGAGTAGTTTTCTCTCTGCAAAAATAGTTTATCATTTAAATAGAACTTTATGTATAAGTATCATTCTATGCGAAATACTCTTATCAAACCACCTGTAAAATAAACTGACTGTTATGTTTTCAATTATTTTATCTACCTCTATTTAGAATCAAAATAAATTTTTCCATTATGTATTTTGTTATTTAATGAGGTAAATAGAACAGGAATAATCTGTTTCCTTGAATAATTCAGAAAACAATTTGCCGTTTTAATCCAAAGAGTATCGCAGAATTTTCGATGATATTTGAGAAGTAATATAAATTGGGCTATTTGCTGGAAAGTTTGTATCGTTCTGCGTGATAAGATAATAAGTTAAATGATAAGATAGCTAGCTAATAATTATCCCATAAAACTTTTTAAAGTTAGCTTTAAAGGTGAATTGAAAGTGCTGAAAATTTGTAAACATCTTATCATTTTAGTAAATAAAATTATCAAATATATTTCATTGTTTGAAAATCGAAAAAATTGTGAAGAATTTAAACAATAAATGCTCAAGTCTATATTCATTGATACGAATACGGACTTGTTAATATATACCATTCATTATGATATACCACTCATTAAATCAAATGCTCCATATACATTGATGACATTTTTTTAACGAGCCATTGAATATAGAGACATTTCTTTTACTCATTCGTGATTCTCATTTGAATTGTCATTATCTTATTTTCATGATTAGAGAAAGAATTACTATGTTTTGATTCTGCGAAAAGGTTCGTTTCACAATTAATTTAAGAAACATCTCGTCTTTTGCAAGAATAAATGACCTCAATTTGTCGTAGCATCGAAATGTGAAGACTGATCTTTTTGTTCAAGAAACCTCTTTATTCAGTCATGATCTCACCGCCTTTCCATCGGCTTATCTCACATTTATCTATTTACGCTGAAAGGCATTAAAAAAAAACCTGCTTATACTTCATTTACGAAAATTACGTTGTCTTTTAAGTCTTTATTACTTTTGTTTTGTCTATTATCTGAATGAATTTTCATTTTTTTAAAAGAGTGATATTTTATTGTATTGATTCAATTAAATGACCATAAAATATTTGAAAATTTTTGGATTAAATATAATTTTCGCATCAAATCGCAGACTCTTATTTAAAGAAATTCAAGGCGCAATAATTGATTGCATGTACGACGAAATTGATTAATGTGACGTTTATTGAAAAATGGAATGAAAATTAAAATATTTCAAGACACGATGGATGATAAATTTATATTCATCATAAATGATGTTATGAATGGAATCTAATTAATTTCAAATTTATAAGAGAAAAATAACTATTTCCTCTAGATGAATGGGAAAGTAATCATTGTCCATTAATATAAAATCGTAAATAGAAACGAGTTATGAAAAATTCTTTAGAAAATGAAATTTTGAGATGAATCTAATAATTATGATTAATATTACAAAAAAGAAAATGTTGCAATATGTTTATTACGGTTATCTTCAGATTCACTCTAAATATTGCTGTGACTTGAGACGAAACTACATTTTCTATTTTTTATAGCATTCTTTGAAAGGTTTAATTATTTCATCAATTTAACATTGCTTTTTTTAAAAAAAATGCTCAAAGTCAGAATTGATTAGCAATATAAAGTATAAAATTAATGAAGAGGATTTGAAAATGCTTAATCAAAGATATTAACACCTGTTTGCCCTAAAACCATTGACTATATCAGCACCTTTTCTATCTTGATGAAGATATCTCATACTAACGTCTCGATAGCGCAGTGTGAGCCACATGCTGGCCTCTGGAGGAAACAAGATAACTCATGATAGTTTGATTTCCTCCAATGAATTTGACAGGCAGCAAATACTTTTAACGAGTACAAAGTTAATTCATGAGATATATAATGGCCATGAATAAAAATGACCAAATTTGTAGGAAAAGTTCTTCTGATTTTAATTTTGATCAATAAAATCTTGTATGGGAATGATCCATTTATTTCACTTCACAGCAATGATTGTACAGGAGAAGAGTTACTAAAATGGAAGACAAAAGATCACATTATAATAAAAATTAATTTATGAATGTTGGCACTCTGCAGTGTATACCCTTTGAACCGGAGCTACTAAACTTGGTACATATATACTTTGTAGAGAAGGAATGGGCACTTCGGAGTGATTTTAAGAAATTTAATGAAATAAAAAAATTAGTTTAATTTTGTCATTTTTCAGTGTTGACATCCAAAATATTAAAAGAAAAAAATATTTTTTACATCATATTAAAAGTTTAAAAAATATATTGCTTTAAATTTTAACATATGAATTAATTTTCTTTTTTTTATTAGTTTTAGAAATTATTTTAAATATGCAATTTCTAGAAATTTACTGCACAAAAAATAAAAACATTTAACTTCATGAATACATTACACGTGCTTAGAAAAATAGCTTTTATGAACGTGCTATCATCATGTTGACAAAGACTCAAATTAAAATATAAAATTTATTCTTACTGCAAATTAAATTTAGAAAAGTGTAATTTTCAGCACTTGGTATAATTTTATTTCATGAAAATTATGCTAAGTGCTGAAATAATTCATAATAGGAAATTTTGAAAGAAACTGAGAAATAGATTTATCTGAAGATTCAAAGTATCTGTTGTAATAATTCAACAAATCTGTCATGGTTTATATCTCAGTTAGGTATATTCATCTAATAGGAAAAATGGTCTACATATAAAGGAAATAATACTATTTTTTCCAATCTGAATCGATAAATAATCTGATGAATTAACGAAATAAGGAATTCTGTATTTTCACAGAGATCTCGCCCTACAAATTATATTTAGTAAAATATTTTTGAAATACATGATTATATTTTAAATAAGAAAAATCGTAGCTTATGTATTAGTAATTTTAATAATAGTTTTGAGATTAAAATTGAGAGAGTTATGAAAAGTTAATCCTTTCACTCGAATTTCTTCTCACAATAACCAATCAAAACAGTGCATCATTTTGATATTTTAATTATTTATTTTTTTAAATTTTAATTGTTAAAAATACCTACAGAATGGTAAGAACATGTAGATTCCTTTTTTTAGGGAAACTGTACTTAAAACAATTGTTTATTGCTCAGAGGAATAAATACATACCTAGTCCATGTATTAAGTGAATAATTATGCATCGAATGACTTTTCCAAGTGCAAAGGATTAATATTTCTATCTTATAAAAGCGCGCGATTTTAGACCATTCCATTTACACAGTCTCAAGAAGATTCCCCATTCAGTGCCGGAATTTACCTAAGGATGATTAGTCTATGAAATTGATAATTGTTTTAAAACTGTGAAATTCAAGATTTCTTAAGTCAGTCAGAAACGTTTGTTTTTATTTAAAAGTTTGAATGCCAAAATTATTTTATTAATATGACTCCTTAAGACCAAATAACTGTATAAAATTTAGACTTCATAATTTTTTTCAAAAGTATATTTATTGACTTACACGAAATATTACTATTCAAGTCATTTAAATTCTTTTAAAAGTAAAACTAAAAATTGAATTTTACGATGAATGAAAGAAATTCTTGTTGAATTCTTCCTTAAGATATTTCATAAACTATGAAAAAAATATTCTGTTTTGTACGATTCTATTTTCTGTACTCATATTTTTACATGTTGAATTATAATAATAATAAAAAAGAGCTTTTGTTACAAGTGAAATTTAATCTCTTCCATTTCAATTGAAAGTTCAAACTTTACGTGACAGAGAACTATACAGATGCATAATATAATGAACAAAACGACGTGAGGTTTCTAAAATAGAAAGAATTATATGACTATTAAAATTTTGAAGCTTAAAAATATTTTGCTGAAGAAGCTATAAAGAGACCAAAAAACACAAATGCTTAACTATATAAGCTACATAAAACCTTCAGTTTATTTTACTACATAAAATATGTAACTGAAAACTTTAGCTGGCATTAATAATGGCTTATTAACTGGTCAACAAAGGCGGCCAGTTTGAAATAATAGTACAACCAGCATTTCTTTGTCTATTTATAACAGTTTGAAAACAGTTCTTCAGCTGGATTCAAAATTCCCAGATATAAAATAACTAAAATTTTCAGAGTTGATTAAATTAAATTTAAATATATTAGTAATTTTCAAAAATGTGTCCAGTTTACGGAGCTAATTTTTGCACCATTTTGTTTTTTTAATTAAGAGAATTAATACTGAACATATACATACATTTACGCTTCCTTTTTAAAGCGTTAAAATAATAAGTTATTATTTTATCTATCTATATCTATTAATTTTTAAATTAAAAAAAATAAGTTATTCTCATTTTTAGAAGGAAAAAGAAGTCTCAATGTCTTTGGTATAAATAGCATGTAAATTTTAAGCATTAAAAATATTTTTTTGGATTTATTTCGTTTACGAAGGCAGCATTAATATGTAAAAAACAGTTTTTGAAAGTATATTGCATTTTTTTACAAATGATATAAGTTATTCATCTAATTTCCTTTAGTTTAAATGGTTATTTTCGATCTATATAAGAAATTATGTCAACTTCTTCATTTTCTGTTAGTGAATTTTTCCTAAATTAGTTTCTCTATATTTATCATAATTGGAGATTTTTAAGTACTAAGAATGATAGCCAAAATATTTAAAACACCAAGAAAATTTTAGTCGGGCAATTTTCAAACATAATCAGCCAGACAAGATATAAATGCTAAGTTTAAATATTTTATTTCTCTTTAAAAAACTTAAATAGTTTAATTTTTTTAATTTAAAACATCATTAATTTATATTCGACAATGACAATTCTTTTTCATTTCATGTGTTCAGGTTAGAAGAAAATTGCTCAAAATTACAATAAAAGTTTTTATATGCCATTTCTGTTCAATAACATTCAGTTTTCCTTAAAATAATTTTAAATGATTCAATTTCTCATTTTTACATATTTTTATTTAACCTGTTTGCTATTTTAAGCATGAAATGTTTCACTGACTTTGTAATATGGTTAAATTCTGAAATCTTGCACTGTAAGTTCTAGATAGCAATACACTATTTAAATATTTTTAGAACTAATTTATCAATTTATCATTAACTATCATTTGTTTATCATTAACTATCATATTCGTATGAAGGCTGTTGCTTGATGATGAAAATAAGAAAGAATAATTTCAAGATTCCATAATATTTATAATTATAAATTACAAAGTAAAAATTGAAAATAATTAAATTGGTTAAGATTCAATTTAATAATACACGTGTTTTTGAAAATTGTTCTTATAAATTTATTTATAAATTCATTTGCATAGTGAAACATTTTCTTAAATGTTTTTAAAAATATTTTAAGATTTAAAAATATTTTAATTTTTAATGATGAGCAAGCTACCCATGTATTTTGAACAGAAGCAAATCTTGTCTGTTATATTAATCTGAGTGATATTTTTAAATTTGGCATGTGCATCATTTATAAAAAAAAGGCCATTTAAAATTTATAATATTTTATTGTTTAAAAAAATAAATACAATTGCGTGTTTCACACGCTCGTTCTACTTCGTAGCTATAAATAATATCAGGATCTTTAGAGCTATAAAACCAAGTTCACGACAGAAAAAGTATTAATTTACAACTTGAACTGTACATTAAATAGGACGAACAAGCAAAAAGGAATGACAAAAAAAATAGTTCAGTCTATATACACATTCTTTTACTGCATCTCAAATGATATGTCCTAGAAAATGATAGTGATACATCATACAGTGACGGCCGAAAACTCCCGCTGTCTATGTTTTGTACACATCAGTTATGGGATGACCAATCATATTTTTGGGAGCAGCGCAGTTTCCTTCAATAATTTGAGGCTTTCGGGTTTTTTTCATCCACGTAAGGTTTTCACCACATTCGATTTGATTATCTGGAAAGAGATAATAATAGGAATTAAGATAACTATTAATTACGAAAGTGCAAAATATTCAAGTTGCTTATTTAAAATATATTTGTGAAATAAAAGATAATTTTATTTCTTATATTTTAGTATTGTGTAAGGTTTTCAAAACTGATTATACGATAATCATATCTCCTGAATTTAGGAATAAGTTTTCAATATAGAATTTTTTTTAAATTGTACATAGATGTTAGATATTTAATTTAAATAGATGCGAGTCGAATGTACTGAATCTTAACTTTAAACAGATCTTCGACTGGATAAAATTTGAATCTTCGTAACACAGAGTAATAAAAATTTTCTTTACGATGCTAAGAATAAAACAAAGGCTAAAATAAAATTAATTTTAATCTTCTTATCCAAAGTAAGCAGACGAAAAACGGTTATGTTTTCAAATGATTTGATTTTCTAACGTTATTTGAAATAAAAGAATTAAAATATTACTCAATAAAGAAATTAGTTATTCTGTCTATTAACTGTATGCAATTTTTAATTTTTTTTATATAATTAAAGAGTCTGAAATTATTTTTTCGGTATTGTCCACTTAATGAATGGTTCTAAAATTCATAATTCAAAATATAAAAATTCGAATCTGAATAAATTTTAACATTTGAAAACTCTATATTGGAGATTACGTTAAATTACGCTTCTAATTCTAGATAGCATATTACAGAAATTTAAAAACTAAAGAAATGAGATTTATATTTCACCGTGTATGAGTGCTTGTATTGCATAAATACTAGAGACTTCTCCTTAATAAAGGAAGGAACTAATGCGATTGATTGTGTCCTCAATTTGATTTTTAGCATAATCTAGCCGTATTACAAATAAACTGCTTAGTTAAAATTATGTGAAACAGGAAATTATACTTTATTTAGTTTAATAGAGTCACTAATTGTTGTCACTAGGGACAATCTTGCTAAATAATTTCACTCATCTTAAAAAATTTCCTAATCTTAACAGTTTGTGTATTAGTATCATGTTCCATAGAATATTATCAATTAAAAGAGGTTATCGTATGGATTCTTCTTTTTCCTTGCTTTTAACATTTTAACAAATACTAATTAATTAATAAAAGAACTGTTCAAATATGTTCTGCGGTTGTACAGATGTTTGAGATAAAACTTTTCTACATACTCATGATGGGCCTTATCATTATCTGATAAAAAGTCTGATCTTTTCCCACGCCCCTTTATTAATAAATTGATTTTTAATGCTTGACCTTGACGAGTCCTTTATGCATAATGTAGTTAAAAGTACTTAATTTTCACCTGCTTTTGTAAAAAAATTTATATGATGCTATCGAGCCGGGATAATAATTGTTTTACTCTAGAGAAGAAGAAAAAAAGTTTAAATTTTCATTAGTTTGTTTGCAAAAATGGGGAAGACTGTGTATTTTGGAGAAGACAAATACCGGAAACAAACATTTCTAAGCCATTATAATTGTTTTACTGCAGCATATTATTTTATATTATATACATAGAAGGAAACACATTTATTAATATTATTGACTTCTGGTTAGATACTGACTTTCTTTTCGTTAATTTAAATAAATTCCTTGCTTTGCTCACATTTTATTCCTACGATTTGGTAGATCAAAGAAAATAAATTCTAAATGAGTTGTAGCACAACTGAACTTGTCTTCAGTCAAATTTTAAGAGTTACAGTCAGCCGAACGATTATGTGTTCTAGAAGCATTGAACTATAATCCTAGAAATTTTTATTTTCTATTGGTTTAATTTAAATTAATCTAATATTATACTAAAGTTTCTTTAAGATATCTTATTTCCTCATAATTATTCATTTGGAGTGGCCGGGAATTGCTGTTTTGTTATTTTAACAACTTGAATCAATATGAATAAAAAAAGCAATTTTTAAAGAATTAATTAACTTAAGTTATTGTTTGTAAATTTAAAAACAAATGACATTTTATTGGTATAATTCAAAAATTCAATATTACTTTTATACAAAATTATTAATGAAAAACCCAATAAATTTAATTTTTTTATTATGTTGCTGGTGTCATAATAATCAAACAAAATGAAAAATGATAGATAATTCTTTATTTACTTTATTGCTGAATGACTTTTACAATTATTATAAATAGGTCTTAACGTTTGAATCAATGTATTTATTTTTTTAATAAAAAGAGAATAAAATATTTTTTGAAATAGAAATGAAAAGAATGAAAATAAAATTGATCATTAAATCATCTTGAAATTATTTCACAATATACCACTAACAGTTCCGATTAATAATCAGACATGTGACTAACATCGAGGAAAAAGCGTTTTAGGACTAAAATATTCAATTCACTAAATTATATAAGAGCTCCGACTATATATAGCAATAAACGATTTTTAAGAAGAACAACTGATACAATTGGTATTCTGACTGTTGGAAAAAAATTAAAAGGTGAATGTTTAGATATTAAATTTTATATGTGTAGATATAAATAAAACAATTTGGAAGCGAATGAATTTTTTTATATAAAAATTCAGGATGTATTTGAAAGAAGACAATCAATTACACGTATGAATTAAAATGTACATACCGAAAAGCAGTATCTTAGTCAATCGTTCCCAAACTGGTTCCCATGTCTTTTGCTCTATCGTTTTCAGCTCGTTTCCGGAAAGTATGATTTCTGTTAAACTAGGCATATCTTCGAAGAAATTTCCAGGCAAAGATGTGATTTCGTTGTAACTGAAATTCAAAGTATAAACACATATAACTCCTGTGACAAATTCTAAAATTGTATAAAAACAATACGTTAGAATGAAAGAATATTCTTATATCTTAAATATAGCATCGACAAAAAAAGTTGATTTAAAAGTAGATTAATGAATATCGACTAATGAAAAGAAATTTATTATATAATTCTTTTATAGCTAATTAACATTTAAAAGTATTTATTTTGAAAATTACTTTAAAAATTTAGGTTGATATCTGTATCTTGCTTTAATTTTTTGAAATACTGACCCCACAATTGAATTCTTGATACAGTAGAAGATTTTTTTAATCAAAATTAAAATTGAAATCTAATGCATAAATATATGAAAAAAACTAAACAAATAGCTTTTATTACAAATTTTTTATAAAAATATTCAAAAATTGAAATGACCTTTATGTAAAAAGCAGTAATTTTACCTTAAATCTATTCTCATCAGGTGTGTAGCTGGTTTCGGAAACATTGATCTCGAAACTCTCTTTATTCGATTGTCAGCCAAAGATATCACTTTCAATGAAGCCAAATTTGCGAAAGCATGTTCTTCCATATCAGATATATCATTAGAATCTAATACCAGCTTTTCAACATTTGGCACTTTCTCGTTCAGCCAGGTGTCTTCTACCTTTTCCACATTATTGGACTGTACATACAGCTCGTGCAACCTGGTCAGTTTTGCTAAGGAGAAACGATCTCTGCTTTTAATGTGGGACTGTTCTGCCACATTTAGGACATACAGGGAGGCATCCAACCCCTTGAAGGCCGGCTGAGAAAATCGTAAATTAGACTTTTCAACTCTCATTTCTTTTATTTTCAGACCATCAAACAGGTCACTAGGCAGGAACTCCGGAATATGGAGGGCGTGCAAAAGAACGGTGTGCACTTGGTAGTCTTTCAGAATTCGAAAAGCTTTAATCAGGTGGTGGCTGGAGTTGAAATTTGCGCAGACCACTTGAAGACCAAAAGGTAGACGCTTGCAAGAGCATGGATATAGATCATCTGTGTAGGGGCAGCCCGTAGGCAAACCAAACCCAATAGCCAGCAGGGATAGAAATGAAACAATTACTGGAAAAGTAGCCATTGTAGGCAATCGTTAGAAGTCTGGATGCTGAGTAGACAACGTTACCTATCACTGTCTGAAACACAAAATGATCTGGATTACTCTTGCTCGGATTTATCAGCGTGAGATTCACGTCGCAAAGTAAGATAAGGATAATTCTGGAGAGGTCTGTGCCGTCTTGTCAATATTATAGGCTACTTGGTGTCATATCATTTGTCTAAGATCATTGATAAGCTACTGACTTATTGATGCGACTCCACAGCAGGATGCGGAATTGGCCGGTCTTTAATATTGACATTGCTCTTAAGACGTGATAATCTGTCACAAAATGTTTCGCAATACTTATGAGAATGAAAAATAATGAAGAGAAAAAAACGTAGATTCGTATTCTTCTAGTGTTGTTCAAGGATTTTGATTGACATTTGGTGTCAAATATCAGGCTGTTTCTATTAAAAGGTAGAAAAGCCAATAAGTAATAATTCCGGTTTATTTATCATATATTATCTAAAACTGAAAGTGATTCATCATTGACAGGTGTTATTCTACCTGACATTGTAAACATATCGCTTCATACGGTACAAGAGAACAATGTTTTTTTAATATACAATCGTACCACTTCTTTAAGATAAGTGAGGTAAAAAGTTTTTTCCCCTAGTTGGTTTTTTTACATTATGATGAAGTTTAAAATTATATAATAAGGAATTATGCAAATATAAGAAAATACATATTTCAAATCTTGCCCCATTCAGTTTTTAAGAAAATTAAATTTTCAGATTTACGAATATTTTTCACTTATTAATAATATACGGCTATATGAATATAAATGTTCCTTAATACTCATGTGTAATTTATCTTAATCTCAGTATTATCATTTGCTATCGAATGAATCTGAATAATTAAAACACTGTGCAGAAGTATTTTGTATAATAACCAAAATCAAAGGTTTCAATATTATGTACATTTTTGTAACGTCATAACATATAGCCATAGTTAATAATAAAATAGTTTATATTTTTTAACAGAAATTAGTTTATTTTGCTTTGTTTTTCAAAATTTCTGAAATATAACTTTTATAGCAAAAAATTGTTGCTATGCTATTTTTTTTATGATTTTGAAATTAACATAAAATATATAAGAAGTATGGTTCATTTTAATCTTTAAGTATTTCTTGTACATTTGCTTCAAACTAAATATTTATCTACTTCTATTTCCTCAAAATTACAGATTTATTTTGGTACATTATTTTTTTTAGTACTGTGATAGTAATTTTGTAGATATGTTTTAAAATTTGGCAATTGAATTTTTATTTTTTTCTACATTTTAAGACTAGACTTGAAAAATCTGATAAGCATTAATAAGAGAAATTTATTTTGTGGCATTTTTTGCATTCTTGAGTTTTTCTATTTTCCATTAATTTCTTTTTCCAATTCCTAAAAGTTAGGAAAAAGAATTTTTGTTTGAGAGTAAAATTAAGTGTAGCATTTTGAAAATAACGAAATTATTGAATTAGCATTATTAGAAGAAATATATGGCACTGGGAGAAATAAAGGAGAGAGTTAAGTAGAAGATTCAACGTTTTAAAGAAGCATTTTTCTTTTCTTTTACCATATCTAAATAATTTCAAAACTAATAACATCATTGCATTATAAAATAAGTGTTAAAAAACAAATGTATTAAATCTTTATGAGCGATTTTAATCATATCCTAAGATGAATAAAAACTGGAAGCTTACTATCTATTTTTAATTTAATGGTGTTAAATACAATATTTAAAGCATCTTTTATTTAAATTTTTGTATATTCTTCTGTTTTGTCATTCATTTGAAAAACACTTTGAAATAAAGATTGTCTACTATCAAATTTAATAAAAACTTTTGACGAAACAAAAAATAAATTTCGTAGGTACTTGTCACACCGTTATTAATGTAATGTGCATGCTCTAGAATTTTCTTGAAATAAATTACATGATTCCTTTTTCTCTACTTATAATTTTTTTCCAGATATGAAATAACCCTTAAACTTTAAAATAATTTATTGCAATAATAAATAATTCTTAGACTGTTGAATATTTCGTAGAGATGGCAGTCATATTACAACTGAATTGCTGTAGGATTTAAAGAATTTTTTTTCCAAATTCTTGTTTGAATTATACAGTATTTTCTCTACTTTGGAGATTTCATTTTAATTCGCAGTTTTCTATCAAACTTTATTTTTACATATTTATAGGTAATGTCCAGTCAATGATAAATTAAAATTATTTCGCCGTTTCCGCTACTTCTAGAAATATGAAGTGAAATAGCAATAATTTATAATTAACTATTTTCAATACAATTTTCTTTAAATGCCTTTCGAGAACTTAATTGAACGAATGAATGTACAAATGTAATATTCTGAACCTAGGTATGATAGGTGAGCATATAAAACAGGAAAAACTAAATTTTAATGTAAATTTCTAGGATAATAAGCAAAAAGGGATTTCACAGTTCGATAAATCCTTTGCGCAAGGCTAATCTTTTAATAGAAGAAAGAACCTTAAATCACGTGGTTTGTCACGCGTTAAAGGTTTTCATGTTTCATAATTGTCGCAACAATGACTTGCCACACAAATCGTGATTATTCTTTACCGAGAATAACTGAGGAGAGCGTTACCTCATGCTTATAAGTGAGGAAAAATACCTGTAAAAACATATTCACATGCATATTTTTTAAACATTATGTAAATAAATGTTTAAAAAATATAAGTTACAATAAATTTACTATTAACTTTTTTAATTAATAGAGCACTGCATAAAAGAAGGCAAAAAAAATTTTTTTTTTTAAATTATTACCTTGCATTTAAAAATTGATACTGAACTAATTCTTATAGTATTTATCGATAAAAATAATTACACATTACATAATGCACTAACGTGTGCAGCATTCATTATGTATAAATTATGATGATTCTGTTCTTCAAATTTAATACATACACATTAAGTTTAGTTGTATTTGGTAATGAATTGAAACTGTCAAACAAGAAGTACTACTTGAACCATTTTCAACATGGTTCAAGAAGGACTTCATGGTTCAAAAGAATGTTTTTTTCCGTTCCGTGATAGACAACCGATCTGTAGGTGCTGTTCCTTAAGTGCATTTCTGGAGTCACCTAAGCATAACATATTTTTTATGTAGTAAAAACAAAGGAAAACGTTCTCACGTAAGATGTTTTTTTATACTCCAGAATATTACAAAAATAACAATATACCAATGCAAGATATACTATTTCTTGGATGAATAAAATAAATATCGCATTTAATTAACTAGATTGACCCTATATTCGTTATAAGAAATTAATTTTTTGAAAAAAGAAACAATTTCGAATTTTTAAAATTTGCTTCTCAAAAAGTATTATTAATATACAGGTAGAATATTTTTACCACTTGTATGATTTGCCAAGCGTAATTGGTTGAAGTTGTTTAATATAATTCCATTCTGTTGACTTTCATTAAATAAAGACTACAATATATTTACCCATTTCCCCATACATGAGTAGTATTATGGATAAATCAAAGTGAACGGCTGAAATTATTATCTATATTTCATCTGTTTCCTTGCTTATAACATGCGCTTTCGAAAATCATCTATTCCTTGCATGACTTAAATTGCTAGCCATTTGTGAAACTTTTGGAAGGTTATGGAAGGAAGGTCTTTTATCAGTTCTATAGCTTACATAAATTGGTCTAATTTTATTTTAATATCTTCCGCTTAAGTCAGTGTAAAAACAAGTAGCAATATTAAAGTATGTAAATACTAGAGTTCAATAAATTTGTTGAATTTTCTCCGATATATATTTTGGAATCATTTCATTTTCTTTTCAATAATTGTTGTCTTTTCGAAGTCTAGGGTATGGCAAAGCGAAATAATTCTTTTTAACAGTATAAGAATAACATTATTGAAGATACCGGCAGAATTGCTCCTGAATTTTAAAACTTTAAAAACCTGAGCTGAAGTGACCTTGTTTAGCTGTAAATGATGTCCTAGACATTGCTACTCTTTAGAGGATAGTTATATTTCAAGTTTGGGGAATTCGATACTGTTAACTCTTCAGAAATGTTTCGTTGTGACCCTTCAATTTCGCTAACTCAACATCCAAATGCAAAGTCTGGTAATATTATAAAATGCTTTCCATTGATACAAGAGTTTAAACTTTGGTATGTCTTGCTGGAGATGGGCATCCTATTGCAGCTATCGCCTTTCTGTTATCTAACTGAGAATAGACTTCGATAGTTTGGTGTCCGCGACTTGGCCTTCCAATTTAGGAAATTTTTAAGACTCAAATTGATAATTTTAATCTATATTTTTTAAAAATTTATTTATGCAATCTTAATATGAAAATCGCTTAGCAATGCTTGACAAGACATGGCTATGTTGTTGAAATGCATGGGCTTAGCAATCTTTGTCTTTTCTTATTTGATCTGTTGGCTTGATATGAATGTCAATCAGCATTAGTTTTCTGTAATAAGAATAATCGCCCGATCTGAAAATTAATTTAATGAATAAAACTCTTTTTATTTTACTGCGACATGAATGTCTAACGATCCTGATCAGCATGAAAATCCAAAGTGATACATACATTAAAGGATCAAATAATGATGAAAGTTAAAGCATAAAGGCACTTTATTGTATGTATGATTCTTGTAATGCTCTCATGGCACATTCACTACTTTCACATGATAAGGACATAAAATAGTTAACATTTTTGAGACGATAAAAAAAAACTTGCATTTTCTAGTTCTCTTGAAATTTAAGATTTCATTGAATATCTCCCTTCCCGGTGATTCTTAGAATTTTATTTCACTAATTTATTTTCTAGCTTTGGTGCTATACAAATGCTATTATATAATGGATTTTATAGCCTTTGGAATTGCGAGAAATACTTCTGAATATTTGCTGATTGAAAAATACTTTAAGAAAACTTTTACAGCAAGAGCTTCGTTGCGAAAAAGATCCATATTAAAACTAACGCTGAGAAAAATAAATCAGATTTAACTTGGGGCATCACTTAGAATCCAATTATTTTTTAAACCACTTTATCCAGAAATGGCTTGAAGGGTGCAATAACATTTTACACCTTTTACGATTTATTCCTTTTTCTTTGACGAAGCTAAAAGTTTGATTCTATATTGCGTAAGTTAATGCTATCCTATTTTTGATACATCTCAGCTGAATTGCTAAAACTAATAACATTATACGGGAATCTTTCAAAACCTTGCAAGTACAGTCGTTGTTGCTGTCTCCCCTAAATTATTGGATATTCAGAATTTAAGTTTCACATTAAAACTTCAATAAGTTGAAAATTCGAGGAATCAAAATTTATCAAACTTGGAAATGCTATGATATTGATTATGAAATTATATATAATAAGATAATAGATTCAAATAGTCAAGCGCAAAAGAAAATTTGTATTTTGTTATTGATATTAAACAAATTTTACAAAACATTCTTGACAATGTATATTCAATATGCTGCTCACCATTTTTTACAATCCGAGGAAAGCAAAAACTTTCGCCCAAATATAGCTTGAAGTAATCAGTCAGAATTTTATGAATATGTCAGTTATCAGAATTTTTCAATCTTTAAAAAACGGTGCATTCCAGATAACTCTACAAAAACCAAAATCGCAAGTATTAGTAGTCACGTGATCGAATTGCCCTCCTCCTCCAGATGCGAAGATTTATAATTTTTTTTTTACGTTTTTACGTTACCAGACGTTTATAATTTCTTTTCAAACAATGATGGAAAGTAATTTGAGTACAAGAAGACAAAAGAGAGCTGAAAGTTTTGTTTTCGTGTATAATAACGGCTTTTTAAGATTTCACGCCTTCTTTGTTCTCACAGTAAAATGCGATGTACTGTCCATTTCATACTGTACACTATGAACCATGTTCGCAGTCATTGATGTCTGTTCGGTAGCCAGATACTTCTACATGTGGTCCCCTAAATTTTTTGAAATTCCTTTTCTTTATTTAACTTTATTGGCATAGGTCGTAGAATTTTTCTTAATACTTCCTTAGTGTGCAAATGAACTCAAGATACGCATAACGAATGCTTCACATTATAGTGAAAGTGTCCATTGCTTGAAAGCTGAACTTGTAACCAAGAAAGCTTATGTTAAGCTAATTCTCATTATGTCGCTAATGAGAAGTGCTCATTTACGACATTGTCTCATTGCTATAGGTAATTACATTGCTTTATAATATTAGTTTCATTAAATTTACATCACTTAAAGATGTGACAGTGATATGTATCATATGTGCATAAGCTTCGAACTAATTTTAAGAGTATAGAAAAAAGTTTCTTTTAGCATACCAAAAATGCCTTGAAAGAAAGTCTTCAATTTAATTAAAATATGCACTATTTATTATTGTACATAATCACAGTGTTCAATATTAATACGTTGGTCAAGAAGATATTTTTCTTTTGTAATTGAAATGATACATAATATACTCTAAAAACGAATAAAACAGCAAATAAAACAACACTAATGCTGCTCAATGAAAATGAAACTATATACAGAATTCATCATAGGAAAAAAAAAGTTTCTGAAATAGAAACTAGATTATTCAATTTCTGAGAAGTCAGATATTTCAAACTCATTCCGACATATTGCCATGGAAACATTATATTACTTTTAATATTAAGAAAAAGGGGATTCCTCTCCCAAAGTCACCCAGGAAACGCCTTGATAAGAAACGAGGAAGCGAAGATGATTTCTTTTCCTTTCCGAACAAACCAGGGACACGTACCAATCATCTACCAATATCGGTGGCTGTGATTGGACGAGTGGTGTGGGTACGAATGTTGTTCAGCTATCGAGCAATGCCGTTCATAAATCAGTTGACTCATAAAAGATAAATTTAAAAATCGTGCATTTACCTGGAACAGGCCTTGATTAAAGAGCTAAATAAAAACGACGATAAGATAGGCTTTTTTGGGGTGTTTTCACTTTTACACTTTTGCACTCTTTTTACTTCTACGCCTGGAGAATAATCTGATAATTTTACTTCTCGATTTTAAACTATACTGTACAACTTATATTGCATTTAAGTAGAAGCAATTGTTCGATCACTCTTAGATTTGTTTAAAGAAATCGTCAACTTGTATCAAATCTGAATTTTGTAATTCAAATTAAATCAAATAAAAATATGTAAGAATATAAAAATACAAAAATATGTCATGTTTTAAGCAACAATTTCGTTATTTAATACATTAATTAGTTATGAAAATGTCAAGATAACAAATGAAATTCGAGACTCTCTAGAGATCGTATCGTTTATCATAAGAAAAAAGTTTTAAAAAGAAATCGACATTTTTTTAAGCTACCCAACGAAATTATCAATCCGAATTAACCGGTTAGCCACACCCGAGTCCCCCATTTAAAGTCAAGCGATGACGCATATACACATCAAACGCAATGCAGATGGTTATATAGTAAATTTTGTAAAATGTCATAAGCACAAATAAGATTTCATTTTTATTGCATAAAAAAAATTACATTCGCCAAAATGGGGATTTGGATTGACGTGTGCACACATCAAACACACTCGATTAGCTATGATATTTATTTCCTTACGTCACAGTTAAATGGATATAAATAATTAATATTTTATCTAACATCTTATAGCACCCTTTCAATTAGCAATATTTGCAATGGATGCCAAAATTAAATGAGGCGGTATATTTGTGTTTGATGTGAATTCATATGCTTTCGATCTCTCAACTATATATATATTTCTCTCTTTATACATATAAAAGAGAGCCTGCTGTACTTTACAATCTTATGCTACAAAAGCTCAACTACTCATGTAAATGAAATTTGGTATATGGTCTTTTTACTGAAATTGTAGAATTATGTCAAATTTCGGTTTAAATCGGCCAATAAACAGACATCCAAAAATGTATAGCCATTTTCTTCTCTGTTCTTCAAAGCACTAATAGCTAACGTGAAAAAAAAAATCAGAGCATTCATGGTATTATGCGGGTTAGGGAAATAACACTTTTATTAAGAATTATGTGCAAAAATTTGGGAAAATTAGTTTCATTGATTTTCGCATTCATATATATTTGAATCTAATGAAACGAAAAAGAAAAAGAATTAAGAAAAAAGTTTTACAACAAAAAATAATGCAGCTCAAAATTATTTATTCTCTGTAAATAAAAATCTATTTATAAATATTGCTATTTATAAATGTGTGAATGAAAGAAGAATGATTTTTAAGAAGTGAAATTATATATATATCCGTAAATATTAGAAAAATTATTTATTTGCAGACAATTGGATTTTTCCCATGCGATGCCCCCAATAAATAATTAAAACTCAAAGAAATTATATAATGTTAGAAAAGAGAAAACATTTTCTCATTTTGTTTGCTCGTTAAGTAGTATTTATGGGTCACGTTTTTTAACTGTTCAAATCCCAAAAAATAGAGGTGAAAAGAGACGCTCGACCTGGCTGGTGTTGACTCTTACTGATTAGTGGCCATTCAATAAAAAAGATAATTTCCTTTATCACTCGATGTTATTGTTTGTTAAGTGGCAAATTATCGTTCGTTCAGATTTTTTATCGACAGGGAAGCATTCTCATGCAAATAAATGAGTGCCCTTATCTTGTTATTTACTTTCAGAATGCAACTTTTTAAGAGGTTATGAGAGTATGCTCTTTTTTTTGCGTGCGAACTTCTTTCGTTAAGAAATTTAAAGTACAAAGTCCTAATCGCTTAAACAAGAATTTCTCCATTTACAAGATGCGTAATGGCATAATTAATTTGAATTCCAATGAATTGCTTTCTTATTTGAATAATCAGTTAAGAAAATAACCAGTTTCTGAATAAATTCATTATCTTGAATCAAGAATTATTATTTTAAACTTCAAACACAAACCAGAAATTGTTGGTATATTGCATTTAACTTTTTTTGACATTAAAAGTAATCAAAAGACCGAAAAACATCTGGGTTTTTTTCTTTTTTCCAACAAAAAAAATTTAGATCCGGGGGAGGGAGGCAGACTTTTTCAGGGCAGGGTACGGGCTACTTCTAATTTTTTCGAGGTGTTGCGGTCCACCCAGTGACATAGGTCTATAATCTTTTTTGTAACTTAATAATAAATACGGAGTATGTAATTACCTACAGAACTACAAACATAATAAAAATTGCCGCAAATATAATAATACCAAATGATGCATTTAATATCAATAAATTGTTAATACATTAAAAAATATATCATTTTCATCTAAAGTTAGTTTTTATAGCTATAGAAAGTAGAAGACTTAGGCTACATTGTACTCGCTAATCTCTCAGTTAATAATTATTAACTACTAATCTTGCACTGGATTCTAAGTGGTCTTCTGTGACACAAGAACGATATATTGCCTTAAATGTATTCATTGTTGGAAATTTAGATTCACACAGGTAGGTAGAGCCAAAGAACGATGTTAAATGATATGCAATTTTTTTGAAATTAGGATACGTCCATTAGATGTCAAAAGTTATTCTTAGGTTCTGAACAAGATACTTTTATAATTCCCATTTTGAAGGAGAAAAACTTCGTTTTTCTCAAAAAGTAAAGAGAATACAATGTTCCATAAGTATATTTCTTTTAGTATGCGCGTCTTAAGTCTTAGTAAATGCTGTTACCCTAAAATGTCTTGGCGGTCCACCGGTCGATCGCGATCGACTTAATGTCCACCCCTGATTTAGATGCAGTTTTTTCCTTAATGTTTCTAGAATCAAATTTTAATTTTTTCGATAGATCGAAATCTAAAAACGTAGATATACAGATTGCAGATCATCTTGAATCAACAATTTCTTCAGATTGTAAATCATCTTGAATAAAGTTTTGTTATTATTATGCATTTCCCTTTCTGTCAAATATATCTACGCAGGCACGTGTTGTAAAATTTTCCAAGCCAATCTTTATTTTGAATTCATTTTATAATGAATAATTATTTCTGATGTGTTTTTTTCAAATTAAGGAAATGAACATAAGACAATTTAAACTAATTAGGATTTTAGTTATCACCAACATGTGAAAAATAAATAAGTAAACTTGGTGACCTATACTCAACTATATTTAATAAATATACATTTTCTTTAATGATAATTTAGTCCGTAATAAAAAAATTGTAATCTGTATTCATGATTAATAATGAAGGCTTATTTTATCGAATCTGTTTATTACTTAATGTCCATTTCGGAACTGGAAAAAGAACGCAATAAGAAAACGCAATTATTTTCATCAATTTACAAAAATTTACATTAGTTTAATAAGAATTCTTTTTGAAAAAAAAATTCTGAACATAAATATTACTTTATATCAGACGTAAATAGGATATTAAATCGGAATTTATTTCTATAATTTTTTTAAAACTTATTCAGTACTTTTTCTATTTTGAAAAAAAAAAGTAGTGTTGCATTTCTCTGATAAGAATCTGTGATAAAGTGCTTTGTCACACGAATCTTCTTGGCAAAAGATAATGCGTATTAAGAGTGTCTCTTAGTGACTGGTGCAAAATCTGGTAGACACCTTTCAGTTCTTTCGCTCTGCAAAATGAAAATAAAAACTTGAAAATTGATTTTTCAGATAAATAATAAGATATTAAATTTTAAAAATAAATAAAAACTATGCCTGATGTGTTTTTTTTATTTATATTATTATTTCATCTGTATCTCAATTTTAGTGCTGATAACAAGTTAAAATATTTGTATTTTAATACAAAAATGGATAATTAGAATTTTAATTAATACAATCAGAACAATTAATTGCAGTAATGTCAATTATATCCATAAATAAGATAAAAAATGCTATCCCTTTTATAATTGATGATGCAAGTTTTTTCTCGGAAAACGGGATTCAATATGTAGGCAGAAAACTTTCCTATCCACACTAAGCAAATACTAAAATTTATAAAAACGTGCATAAAGAATATAAAAATATTATTTTAATTTGCAATTACTGAAACCGTTGTCTCTTGCCATTGTAATAAAATTTTGTCAGAAGATTTGGTAAGCTATACTTCTTTCATCACTGCCCAAAATAGAAAATAGATATAACACTTCCAATTAAATAATCGAATGAACTTGTTGAATCATGTATTCTATTCTCCACTCAAGATATAAGAAAAAGAAAGGGGATACAATAGGATCTTTGATTTAAATACAAATACTAAATAAATCATTT
>JAPMOR010073830.1:131686-217011 GCA_026543865.1 Argiope aurantia | reverse complement strand
ATACAATAGGATCTTTGATTTAAATACAAATACTAAATAAATCATTTCAAAATTAAATTTTAAAAAGTTAATTAGCCTTAGTATAATTCATCGGTATTTAATGTTAGCTACTTGCAGAAAATTCATATTATCCATGAAATTTTGTTCGCCCCAAATTATAAATTTTCAGTTTTGCTTTGCATTAACAGATTTCTTAAATTTCCCATACTAGGTATATAATATGATATACCTAGGAAGGCTAAGAAAAAAAATTGATTTCAATCCTAAATGCCTGTAATCAATTGCTTTAAAAGATAGTTTATTAAAAAGACTTAAGACGCTATTATAAATGTAATCAAATGATTTTTGAATAACAGTGGAATAAGAATTTGTCAAAATCGGACGGAATTGTCTGCTAATGGAGAAATGTTACTCTAATTATAAATAAGAATAAGATATTTTTAACCAATGAAATTAACTAATAATCATCTAGATTTATCTATATAGATATTACATATAGGATTATTACTACATTCGCGAAAATGTTATTTTAATTTTATGAAAAACAGCTGCTGTAAAAGGAAATGACAATAACGAGCGTTATATAATATATATAAGTGCTGGTTTTACCTCGACTCACAACACGCAATCGTTTAGTGATTATTCAATATATATTGTTGTTTAGGATAGAGGGCAAAGGGCACTTTATATGACTGGTATATTTTTTTCCAGGTATTTTAAAAGGGTTTTTCCCACTAGTTTTTAAGTGATATTGCCATTTACTTCGACATTAATCAAAGCTAATTATTAACCATAAATATGTCAAAAATTTCCAGTGAGCCTTGATGTAGGTAAAGCACTAGAAATACAGAAGGGTTAAGGATATATTTAAAAAAAGGATGAGAATAGCGTAAATGATTTCGAATTTAATTTCAATTTAATACCCAATGCTAATTTATACTTGTAAAATGAAAAAACTTAAAGCACATTTTCAGTGTATATCGCATCATAATTGATTCATATTTAGAAAATTTGGATGAAATTATTTCCGAATCCGAAATTTTAATGGATCGAAAATGATTTTAAATTAGGCATAGCAACAGAAATTAATACTTTGAGACATTCTTTAATAATTACCTAGTATTTCTAGGAAAACTTCCTACATCTTGAAAAATAAAGACTTCATTAACTACATCGAAAAATAATATATATTTATATAATGAGATTTAATTCATTGACCTTAGTAATATAAAATTCTCATTTTTCATACTTGATTGCTTTCATATTCAGTTAAGGAAATAAACTTTCTTTTTGAAATATTTCGAATATGTAAAGAAATTATTCATTAAAACTATATAATTAAACAATTCCTTTCGTATCCTTTTAATATTGCGACGAAATCTTCTTGAAAATGATTTCTGACCTAGAAATATTCAAGAAAACTCTAGAAAGGAGGAAAACAAAATTCCTCTCAGTAACTCAGATAATCGGGAGTTTTCCTTTTAGCTCCTTGATCTGATACACAATATCCCTGTCATTAAAGGAAGGGTAATGCTTAATATATCTTTTAGTTAAATAAACTTATGGAGGATTTTTAGAAATTGAAATGGACAAATAAGTGCAAAAAATTTAACAGAATTTTCTTTTAAGTGGAGAAAGCAAATATTTTAGATCGCGAATTATAAGTGAATAAATATTTTATCATCTGAAAATATTTAAAACAATCGAAATATTTTAGGGTCAGCTAAAATTTTAATGTTGATTTGCAATAAAAATTCATTTAGCAGAAATAACCATACATTGGAAAGGAATCTATATTTATGAAGTATAATATTCTATAGGCTTTTGAGTTTAAAACAATACAAAATAATGTGTAGAATTTGAACTTTTTAAAAAAATTTATCACACGAAGTTTTGAATAAAATCCATTTCTTGATCATCTGAACAAGAAATTGAATATTATGGATGAATTTCAGATCTTTTTGAATGTTAGAATTTAAATCCTTTCATATAAAACTTATATAGTTGAAAAATATAAAATGTAAAAGCTGTCCAGATCTTTGATGAATTTCTTTCTCCATAAATGCATAGAAACAAATTCTTCAATTAAGATCCAATTAATAAGGTCCAGTAATATTTTGATTTTAATTCTCTTACTCTTAATTTCCATCTCATTCCATTTCCATCTTTGTAAACCTGAAAAACTTTTGTTGCTTAAAATATTCAATTGGTGTATAAAATTCAGAGGATTAAGATAAGTTAATTTTATTAAAAACGATTTTCTAATCCAACATTCGCCCCTGATTTTAATCATCTGGCCCAAAAAAAATTCAAGCTTAAATAGTGAATTAAAATTATTTTATTAGTCGTTTATAGCGACCACTTGTTTCCTGGATGATATTGATTATATAGGATTTCAGTTACATCACATCACAAACATATAAATTCATGACCATGATTCCTTCAAATTAGCAATAATTAAAGCTGTATTATTTTGCCTTGCATACATTTTGTCCTTTATGCGCATGAAGCATTCTCATGGAGATCGGTCTCATGAAAACATGGCTGTATGAAAAACGAAATTTTCATATAATCTAGCTAATTCACTTTTTATTTTGTACTACATAGACATTATACAAAATCCTTTTGCTTTAGCTTTCAACAAGTTTAAAAATCATGCGATTAAATATTTCATGAAACAATGCAATCTATTGCTGGAAATTAAAATACTTTAAAATTTTTTTCAAAATTCTGAGAGAATTTGTAAGATTATTAAACTGCTAAGATTAAAAAGAAGAAAAAATTACAATTTTACAAATGTGTAAAATTTAATTTTGTGCAATAATATTTTCAGAAGTTAACTCGGAGAAATGCCAAAATTCTATTAATTTTTAAATGGTTAAAATTTCGAAAAATCTCTACGTGATGGACATTCTCACCTTCCAAGGTAAATATGTGTCAAATTTTATAACTATAGGTCAAACGGTCAAAGCGCCAACAAAGGCACACATACAGACAGATATAGATGCATTCATTTTTATTGTTGGTAAAGACAATAATATTAATCAATATATTTAGAATAAATTCTTTTTGAAGTAGCCTTTTTCTACATTTTAAATTTTCTACATTACATAAATTCTCTCTATTTATAATCATTTAAATTCAAGGAAGTTCCTGTTTTAATAGTATTTCGAAAAGTGAAGATGGGATTTAATTTAATAGAATTCTCTTCGAAACTCTTGTGAAATCAATCATCACAATTGCTTCACAACATTACATTAACAATCATTAATCAGATGCATTATAAAACATTATAAATCATATATGCATTATAAATCAGTCCAACGCCTTACTTTTAAATTTTTATTTCCTGCCAGAAAAAAAACTTCATTAACAAAATTAAACCATCTTGTAGCATTGAGATGGTTTGGTCCTATTTATTTACATTTCAATAATAGTGTAATAGACCCAAAAAATGTGATCATATTATTTGGATTTAAAAATGTGTAATAATTACATTCTGATATTAATAAAGCTAAATTGAATATCAATAAAACACATCTAGATACAAACAGTGGAAATTTTTTTTAATTTGATTATTTCATGGATATAAAAAAACATATATAAAATTCAATGAAATTTTGCTTGTTAATTATAAAAAGCAATACTTAAAGTAATACGAATGTTTTTATTTTGAACATTCTCCTTTGAATTTGATTTATTGTATTACTAACTTGTCCAACACATTATTATGGAATAAAAACCACATTCCTTTGAAAAGAGTAACGTAAACCTGAACGCATATTATAATTATATTAGCACATTATAAATAAATAAATACTGTCTTCTGTAAAGAAAAAGCATGGGTATTATTCTTTTCAGTATGAAGACCCAAGTTTCAAACTCTTTGATTTATCTTTTGAGAAAATGATATTAAGTTGTCTAAAATTTACAACAGGATAACTTGTCAATATTTAGAGCTGCTAATCCATTCAAATATGCCATTTTAAGGTGAAAAACAGAATTTACTTTTTTAGTTGTCAAATATCACCGAACTATTTATGCAATGTAAAGATTTGACTAGTGGATTTGTCTTACATACTGCGAGAGCAGATAAAAGTAAACAGTAGTTCATGGTTAGACATCTACAATAGAGAATGAAATAATTAAATTAAAATCATAATTTAAAGCAAATGCAACTGTTACGGCATTTAAATGTAAATTACATTTAAGTAGGGAATTACTTAAAGTTATTAAAGTTATTATTATTGTTATTATTATTATTTAATATTATGCTTATACTTCATTACTGAGTACAAGGGAAAACAAAAAGAAATTAAAACCATTAAAAATCAAACAAATTTTTTTAGTCCAAAATTCTGTAGTATTACGCAAAGCCTAAAACAGGGGCAACAAAGGCGTGAAATGAAGAGTGGGACAATAAACATTGGAAAGGGTGATAGAATATTGATTATTAGGAATCTATTGAATCATATTGAAATTTTGTGATTTTAATTCTTCAACCAGTAAGAAATTCAACACTAAATATAATGAAACTGATAAAGAATATTTTTTGGTATAGCTTCCTCATATATAATATACACACAACATTTTTATTATTTTATTTAGCAAATGGGTTTTGTACGGATCCCACAACTGCATCATATATATTTATTCTCACGCTTTAATTGGATTGGTTTTTATTACCTGAAGAGGAGTTTTTATGGTCTTGATAGCAACGATTTTTTTACGGAAGTAACTCAATTTCAGGTGAAGAAAAAAAATCTTTGAAACTCTGCATTATTAATGTAAAAATAGTTTCAAGTTTCATGCTTGCTATATTTTGTCTCAAAATTCTATAAATTGAGAAAGTTAAAAAACTAAATGATTATATTTAAAGACTATTTAATTTTAATTAAATTGTTTTAATGTTTCCTCAGGGCTTATTTATGTCCACAAACAAGCTTATAATTCTGTAGATGTCAAACAGTATTAAATAAAAATTAGAATGGTCATTGAAAAAAGTATCATCTTCAGCAGTTTGTTATTATGTTTCTCCCTTAGAAAAATACATCATTGTTTTTACATTTATTTAATTATATTATCAGAATTATAAATGCATTATATTTTACATTTATAATTGCACAATTCGCACTGAGATCTTGTCAAAACCAACCAAAGTACAACACATAAGGTATGGATACGTTCAAGTTTATTCCTGCATAACATGCGGTGTTTATTTTTGATAGTTCGAATAAACTTGACGATTAAACAGTTTTACTTAGAAAAGTGTAATAAATTAGAAACACAAGGCAAGCTAAGAAGCATTTATTACATATCACTTTTGCATATATTTACATTGGCGTCTTGCTGTATTTTTAAAAACATTAAAAGAATTACATAAGGCTCATCAAACAACACATTTGGAATATCGGTATTTCACAAATGAGTACCAAGTTGGACACAGAATAGATGAATAAGACAAATACAACAACCATTTCATAACAAAAAAGGATTACAAAAAGCTGACACAGGGACACTGTGAGTATCAAACTGATCGCTAAATTTGCTCACGAAATCGTATTAAATAATCAAAATTTGCAGATTCGCTGACCGGAATTCTTTATCGCATGAATCGTATGAAATGAACATAATAATGGGTTTCAATTCACTTGTAATGCAAAGCTTTTAAAGGCGGAATGCCAGTATGCAGTTTATAAAAGTAGTTAATATATGAAGATATGGAATTCGATGTGTGTGTGTTTATTTTGATTTCTAGGAAGACGATTATCTTCTAAATCTTGTGAAAATTAATTTGTTTTCAATTTGGTTATCAGCATGCTAAAGCTGTGAAGCCAGTGTGAGATGAACTTGACCACCTTGAGATTTAAATTAACAGTTATTAAACAGCGATAGCAACATTGTAAGCAATGTGCTAGTTTGTATTTCAAAGATTAGTGAATTATTTTGAGCAACCTTTTGTTTTAAGTGAAATATTTTGACACTACATGTAACGATATTTTGATATGAAACAGCAGACTCCCGTTATAACGTGACAAAACGAAATGGATGATATATGGCCACATACGCAGAATGCCATCTACTTCTATTAAAAGAGTACACAAGGTTGAAATGGGATTTATTTCCTGGTCATTATGTTGGGGGGGGGGTGAAGAATGCAGGTGCGTTATAACAAGAGTCTGCTGTATTTATTAACTTGCGTGTATACTGTAGACATACATTATAATGAGGCTTGAAAGTGTAATCCTCCCAACATGTTGACCATGCATAGATTTTTCCCATTTTCTTGTTAATCATTATGTGTATGGATGACATTCTTTATAAGGACCAATAGAAATAGCACTATTGTGTAATAATTCAGAAAAAGTAGTTCATTTAATGTCTACAGTATGTATCTTTAATAGAATTTGCGGTCAGTGACCTATTACTATTTTTGAAAAATAGTATGATTTCTATTTTCATATTACTTCTGCTTTATACTATGAATAATTTCAGATTTTTTTATATCTATTTTGTAATCAAATTTCTTGAATATGTATGGCAAATGAATTAGTTAAAATGTGGACAAATTATTATTATTAATATGATCTATAACTTAATTTTTCTTTATATAAAACATGTAATATCAAAAAAAAAAAAGGCAGCCTTTGTAAAAGAAAATCAACTTTTTTTTTTAAAGTAACAGTGATTGAAAGGACTTGTAATTTTGCTTTGTTTAAGTAATGTTATTGTTTAGAAACGTTAAAATAGCAAAAAATATAATTGTATTCATTGATTAAAATAAAGCATCATAATGCATAATACGTATGTTCATATAATAAGTGAAATAATAAGTAAATTCATAATTAATGAGTACTGAAAACTTTGACAATCAAAATGGAAAAGAATAATGCAATTATTTTCAAAAATAAATCAGTATAATGCACATTTAATTCAACTTTTAAATAGAATATTGTCCTAACTTGAAAGAGAATGTATACAATAGAGAATTAATAATAAATTTATTGTGATTCAATAAATTGTTTTCAATTTTAACAAGCTTTACTACATGCTTAAATCTATTCTTTTTATACTTTGATTCAATTTGTTCTAAAAATCTAATTGTTCATATGATAATTTAATCTGAAAAACATTTTATTTACACATCATTTTATTAGAAGCAACAAATACTTCTGATTGTAAACATTAAATTAAAAAAACACACTATTTTTTATTTTTATTTATAATATATGAATTAAATGGCCAGATTGATATATTAATATAAAATAGAATTTATTGTATAAGAATTTCTGAAATTTGATTTGTAAATTAGATACAGATAATTTCGCCATCAAAATTTTTTTTAAATATTAATTTTGCAAATTTACATCTAAAATAAAAATTTTCATTTTTAATAAATAATAATTTTAATTAATCCATATAAAATTTGAAAATTTCGTTTAATTTTCATAATTCTAATTGATTGTCGAACAATATTGAGCTGTAATCGACTAAGATTTCTACCATACAAACCACTTGTAAAGCTAAAATTTGCTTTGAGAGTCGTTGTCTTTTAATCTTTGGGCTAGGCCCCTTCACTAATTTTATCGTGATTTCATATAAAAAGTGAAAATCGATTGAATACATTTCTAAATTTCCTAAATATTTCAAATACATATTTTAAAAATTTGAACATATGTGTTGCTGTCTCTAATTTCAATGTCATATAAATGTCATATCATATAAACTGCAAACTACAGTTCCATGTTCATTGAAAAGTCTAACAGTACGACTACACTCATTTCCTGTAGTACAACACGTTTAAACATCCTGATGGTTTCGCTATATTAGATATTATCTTTGTTAATTAGGATATACCAGAATTCTTTATAATAAATTTAATAACATAACTAATTCCTGCAGCAAAAATTATACAGCAATTCAACCAGTTGCATGCGATTAATTTATCTATACAAATTATTTCTTATTAGTCTATACGCAAAAATAACGGAAATATAGTTTCATTTAAAAATCAATAATTATTTTTCTGATAAATACCATTCGGTTCCATCAAAAGATCTATTCATTTTAATTAACTTGAAAATATATATATAGTCTTATATTTACCGATGTTACTTTAAAATACCGTTTAAATCTGGCTGAAATCTTCATAATGTGACTATTTTTCGTAACGGTATTTGAAAGAACACGAAGAACATATTTGCAATAGAAAGCAGTAGGTGCCAACTAAAAATAACATTAAGAATCTTTTATTATTAATTTAAGCAATTAAAGTTTTTTCTTCTTCTTGGGTTTATTCTGTACCAAAATTTAACTAATGGTTCAAAAACGAAATTGAATGATTGATGGTAAAGTAATTCGACAAATAAAGGGTTAAACGGGTTGCTCTTCATTTTCTCTGAAAAGCTTCGTTATAGCACGTGGATCACTATTATTCGAACTTATTCTAAATGTAGGATAATTGCAATAGCATTTTTCATTAGAAAATGTAACTTGTACAATTTGAGCTTTTTCTTTATTATTTTAATTGCTATTGATAAGACAGAGGATTTGTATTCTCATTTTTAAAGTTTTTATAAGGTAATTAATTCAAATTTAATATGTAGTTACCATAAGCACACTTTTCATAAACAGTTTACTTATTTTAAAAGCTTCATTTAAATACGCTGTATGTACTGATAAATTTAAACATATATTTCCTTTTTTATAATTTCTCGTTTGTGAAAGCATGTTGTAAATATACGCACATTTATATTAGACTGAACATTTGAAAATATCTTTAAAAAAAAACTCGAATCGATCGAAGTTAAAGTTGTGACGGCAATAAAAAGGTTGACAAATTATTTCATAAATATGCTTGTTTAAAAGAAATCATTCGCTTCATAAAAAAAAGATAAAATGTAAGTATTTCATATCCAGCTTTAGTAACAAAGACAAAAATCAAAATGGAGCATTAAAGAATTTTCACTCAACTATACTTTTCACTGTGATGTAAGCTATACATACCCTGTGATATAGGTACAATGTTTATTGATCAAGCATTCTCTTTTTCAACCCCCCCCGAATTTAATAAAGTCTATATTATATTAATTTGTTTTTTTTATTTTAAATACTATGTAGCATTTTGAATTTTAACCTGCTATAATCCCCGAAACGAAAATTTGGATATTATTATTTCTACTTTATATTTTCAAGTACCGAAATGCAGTTTATTTTCTACTAAAATGGAAAATAACTGAGGAAAAAACAATCTCACGAATGAGGAAAATCGATTGCAACTCAATACATACCAGTACATTTATTTTTTTAAAAACTGCTGAAGCCGGAACGACGTTTGAAAGAGTGGCTTAAAATAAAGCCGTCACCTAAAAATCCATCTCATTTCACAATTCGTCCGAATGGCTGTTCTCGTTCCAGACAAATCATATAATTTTTCCAGAAAAATGGCATAAGTAAAAAATCTCGAAAAGAAGCTCCGGGCGTTTCGTTCGATCGATGGCTGTCGAATTTTTCCCTCCATAAGAAATTCTTTGTTGTGCGAAAGAGAGAAGAGAATAAAACGAAGATAGATTCCATTTTCTAAGGATCCCGTCCTGCTGGAGGTTCTTTTTTTTTTCTTCCTCAGTAAGCATTATCCCTTCGGTACGTGCCGACATTTCGAGCGACATAACATTCCTGGAAGAGAGAGACATAAAACAAATTTAAGTGGGGAACAAGATTTCGAAGAATGTATTGGAGACAAAATGACAGTCATCTAAGAGAAATATAGAAGACAGAAGAAGTAATCTGGGCTTTTAGAAAATAAATGAATTCTAAAACATTTTACTAAAAATTTTTAGCTTGTACTGGTAACATGAGAATTTGATAGATATGTAATTCTTTCAATTCTTAGCTTTTTCATCAGTCCGTTTTTATAATTATTATATATATATTGAACTGCGATATATATATATTGAACTGCGATACAATATGCCTTTATCAATATACAGATATTACTTGTTGTCCTATTATTGTAGAAATCAAGAGATTGTGAATTATAATGAAAATAAAATGATGATAATAAAAACTCAGCTGTCAAATGACGTGCATTTTGGTATTTGGGTTTTTACTGAAAGTTAGTTTTTACGCTGTATAGATATTATACACTTGGAGAATATATTCTTTTATTGTTATTTCAAAATTCCTTATAACATATGCAAAATGTTTTGGAGTTTTTAAGAAGGGTATATTTTTGGTGTGCAAATGAAAGTAATTCTTAACTATAATAAATATCCCACATATAGAAGTAATTTCAGAAAAGATTTTTTTTTTCATATCCGGAAAATATTTGAAAGTATAGATTTTCAAAAATCATCAGTTTTAGTTGCGAATTATGGCAATGCAAGATAATTGGATAATTGTTATTTATTATCGACTGGCTATAATACAGGATAATTTTGCTGCCCTGCTAATATATAATATTATAATATTAGCCAAATTAATTTGCTACAAAATTGAAGCACGAAGAATAATGTGCTCACTGACCAATACTATATTGATTAGCCCCTAACAATAGAGAAAATGACTTTAGAGTTAAAATCACATAATTTGCATAATCACATTGATAAGCATCAATGGAGCATTGTGTACGACAATAAAACCTCCTTCCGTCTACAAAATTCTCAATAGACCTTCTCTTAAATTGAATTCACCATGTTGATCACGTAACCATGAGTTGACTATTGTATATTAGCCGCCTTTGGCGATCAATTGTTTTGTCGGGATAAATGCTCGATAAACTTCCAATAATTTATGTACTTTGATCTAATAACTCCTCCAGCAAAATATTTTTCAGCTGCAAATTTTGATAATCATATAATTTATACTATGATATAGAAGATTCACGCCATTCTATTCATTGCACTATGTATTTTTCTAATTTTCATTCAGATTCCGTAAAGTTTGAAATTTAAATTAAGATAGAAATTATTAAACTTCATTTCAAATAAAAACCTCTTTGTTGAAACCAAACATATTTTTTAAGATATGAGTATAGAGAATAGAATCATTCAATATTGAAATCTTAAATGCACTATAGAATATTTTTTGATAAATTACTCAATTTCAAAAAGAATAATTCAATAAAAATTTATCTTGTTCATTATAAAATTTCAGTTTGTTGTTTTACTTTCAAAACGATTTAAATAATTTAAATAATAATATTTTTATTTTGTTTCAATCAATAAAAATGTATTTACTGAAGAATTATGAAGTCTAAACTTTAAACTTTAAAACTTTAATAATAAACTTTAAATATTCAGTAAAATGTACTTGACACTCCAAATTTTAAATAAAAAAACATATATCTCTTCTGTGATCAAATCTGACCGAATTATGAAGTTTCGAATATTACTATTTTAGGGAAAATAAAAATTTCATAATTTAGGCTAAAGCCTTGGGGCAACTCCAGGTACTAATTGGCGTAACTTCTTTGAAATGGTTTTATAAGATAATTGTAACTTCTTCTTTGGTTTTTATAAGATAATTGTAAAAACTTGCAAGATTTATAAGATATATTCAAGTTCCGAACTCGCTCAATTTCAGTTTGCCAAGAATGGAGCTCTCTTGTTATTTAAAATGCTAAGGTCTGAAGAATATATCACTAAATTTGATTTAGAGTCTGCATAAAAATATAAAATTAGTAATTTATCAAAACATTTATTGGCTGAAACTAAATTAGTGTTCGCCACTTCACTTAGGCCATTTTTCTTATTAAATGTATAGTAACGGATCAGATATTAGATGTTGGGCCTTGATTAGAGAGGATATCCTGTATATTTTAAACTATATTTGCCTAAAATAACACAGAATAATTGAATTAATAATACAGGTATTTTAAAAGTCAAACTTTTCTTGCATTTATTTTTGCAGAAAATTTCATATTTATTTTATTTCTTAGAGATAAATGCTTAGCATTACATTTTTCTGTGTTTCACTTACAATGAGAGTTAACTTAATCTTTTGATTTGAAACTTTTGTCAGCGTGATGGCTACATGCTGACATTCCATTAGACTCCTCATCTGAGCGTTCCATGACAAGATTCATTGATCTTAACCAATGTCCTCGCAGGTATCCATTGAACACGATTTAATTATAAACAAGTGATATAGCAATGAGATCATAATTGACGTGGAAATGCAAGATAAACGTGAATTTTATATAAAAGGGATTTCTTCATGCAGGAATTCTTTTAATGTTTTAAACTGTCGTGCATTTTGAATCGACCGAGAAGGTGTTTTCCTTTTGTGCTTTGACTTTGGATCTCTTGATTTCAACTGTGATGTTCTCGTTATACCATTAGTTTTATTCATTATCTGGCTAATGTGGACAGCTATAACATCACTGGGACTGTCAATAAATTTTGATATGGAATGTTGAAATGTAGATTCTTTTAGAAAATGGGAGAGAAATTCACATGTGCAACGCCATCTACCAGGTTTCCCAGGTATTTTAAACCCAATATTGCCCTGAGATTCCGAGTCGTCTAATTGTATCCTGCCTACCTTCGAAGTTAAGTAACTATGGTACTGAAATACACTCTCTATATAATTTGATCTCTGAAGAATCCAAATTCATTTTAAAAAGAAATGTCTGGAGTACTTTCTTAAAGGGACAGTGATGGAGGAAACGGGGTAGGGGTAATACACATTTTCGTAGATTATTGATCCAATGAAATTTTCTATTCATATATAGTGGAATATGGCTGTATTAATGTATTTTCAAAATCCTTTTAAACTTTCTTTATTTTTTAATTCTTTTTATTAAAACGTCGATTTTAAAAAGTTTATATCTTTTATGCTTTCTAATTTTTAATTTGTTTACTTAATATTTATAATCATTTAAAAATATTTTTTGATCCACATAGGACAGAGATTTGTAATTTGATCATTTTTTTTTGAAATATATTTTTACTATGTGTAATAAAGAAAAATTTTAGGCTTTTCTGAACTAAAATTGACTTCAATTTATCCAAAAGAAATCGAAATTTAAACTGTATCTGGATTTGTTTATATAAATAAAAGAAATTTTCAAAATAAATGACATACCATTGCTTCAAAAATCAAAATGAATGAAAAATTTAAAATAAATTTAAGTCGGGGTGAAACACATACCGCTTGGAGAAAAAAAAACCCCTTTTAAACATATTCATTCTTCTGAACTTATTAACTATTCATTTTATTAACATTTTCATATATAAAATAATAGAACAAATTCTACAGCTGGGGCATTATTTTTTGTTCATTTAAAATTAGCCTATCTCCTTAAAATAATATCAAAATTAGCACAGAAAGTAATGACCTCCAGACCCTTAAGGAGTTACAATCTCGATCCAACTGGTAAGCTTTTTTGACAGATCATTCTCTAGTCTCGTGATATCAACGCATGGTTACAGATCTTATGCAAATATTATGAATGTGAACAGAAACTCTTTAGTAGATAATGCAATTCGCTGTAACAATTATGCTGCAAAATTATCTGCTTTAAAAGACGTCGGCATTTAGGTAGGATTGTTCCACTCGAGCATCGGACGTTATTTAAACGTCACAGTCATCCTTCAAGGTTAAGAAATCAGAACAAGATGATTTGATATAAAAATGAAACAATGTCTAATTTGTAATCTAATCGATAAGTTAACCCATGCCACGATATTCTGATGTGTAACGGTATCTTCTTTTTTATTTATTTTTTCTGTTCGAAATAGAATTATATGAAAGTTTGTGACTGTAATATATAGTGTATTGCTAACCCCAATTATTGCCAAATGTAGCAGAATTTAGAATTGTATTGTTCAAAAAATGCTTGGTTTCTTATTTAATGAAGGAGTTTAATTTTATTTAATCTATAAAATTTATCATGTTTTAGAAAAAAAAACCCAAATTAACTATTGTGTAATTCTTTACATCATT
This sequence comes from Argiope aurantia, assembly GCA_026543865.1. Taxonomy (NCBI): domain Eukaryota; kingdom Metazoa; phylum Arthropoda; class Arachnida; order Araneae; family Araneidae; genus Argiope; species Argiope aurantia. Next base: position 203,064 of record JAPMOR010073830.1, on the reverse strand, counting down.
CTAGAAAAACGAAATAATTTCTCCCTTTTTCTGATAAACAACTTATTATTTTCCCGTAAGTATCCTTTTACAAATCTGAAAGATCAGTTATAGTATCATTAAATATTTCTATTTCAAAAAAGTCTATCAGATAATTAAAATAATATTATCCCATCAATTATTTTTAAAAGTTGATTTAACTGTAATATTATTTTTAAATTGAATTAAACTAATAGTTATCAATTAAAAAAAGTTCCTTATTAGAAACAAATTAGTCATTGTTCCAACAATTTGATATTAATTTAATACGAAATATTTTGGATTTATGCAAACTATCACACTGGTGAAAGATATTTTTATAAAAATATTCTTTCATAAGTGAAAAATATTGATACAATAGCGTTGATGAATACGGCTGCTCCAATATTTATCAAATATGTTTCTCATTAGAATAAGGCTCACAGGATGTAATCTTATTCTTATAAAATGATACAAAATCCAGGTGATTACAATAGATTTATGACGATAATAGGGATGTGTGAAATTTCTATTTAAGAAAAACCTTAAAGCTTTCTAAATGTCAAATTCTCACTAATTTAGCAATTCAAAAAGCAAATAAACGATTATTTAACAAGTACATTTGAAATATAGAATAAGGATTTGCTCGAAAACTGAAAGTATAGAAAGCAACTAAAGAGAAGGGAAATTGTTTATAATTCAGATATTTTACTTAATTTTTATTTTTCAAAATTCTACTTAAATTCTTCAGATAATATAAAGTTTTTGTTCGTAAATTTTATTTAATTATCAAGGGATTCTTTCTCCGAACGGCAAATACTTGTTTATAACATGTAAACGTGACTGCTTCGCCGAATTGGTGCACTATCCCTACGTTATACATTCTCCTAGGGTGGCAAGTACAAATTTCAGCATGCATAATCATTGTTGAATAAGTTTTTAACGGCCATTAGGTAATAAAAATTTAAAGTCGCCTTCCCCCGATTTATGTGTTTTTGACCAGCTGTTCATTTTATTACCAATTCTTATTTATGATATAAGCTTATAGCTCAGACGTGCATATAATACAAACATTAAATTACGTAAGAATTATATTATGAAGAAAAATGAAACTGGGGGAGAAAAGAGAGAATTAGAACTTCCGAGTAAATTTTTAATGTGAAATTTTCAACTACAATAATATTTTGAAATTCCATCAATACTGTGCAAAGTTTGATCAATTTTAAAACCAGTTATACGAAACATTCTAATTGTAAGTGAATGATATGATGCGTTTCATAAAAAATAACTAAATTTGGCTGCTCCCTTTATAAAAAGAGAGAAAGGAGTAGAAATACTTGTAACTTTTTGAAAGAACAATAAAACCAAACATGAATCTGTATAGAAAAATATTATGCATATCATTGAATTACTTAAGGTGGTAGGCTTATAAAGAATTCAATCATCATAGTACAGTAGAAATGATTTCAATGCACATAATTTCAAGCTATGATGGATAACACAGAACTTAATTATTTTCATTTATTTTTTTCTTTAAAAATAATCCATCGCAGATCGGGCATCTTGACGAGATTACTTTCAACCATTAGTAAAGCAATGCCATCTACTGACGTAGCAAAGAACCAGAGAGTGGTGATTAGTTTAACAATTAAATAATACACAAAAGCGTTCTTCTATGCAAAAAGTTTAAAATTTTCCAAAACATGATTACCATTTCAGAACAGAATAAAAAAATTATAAATTTCATACAATTTCATAATATATGACCACATTAAATTAATACATTTTATGTCGAATTTACCCTTGATTACTTTTTTGCACACAAAGTATATATCGTAAAACGTAAAATTAGGCTTTCTTGGGTCCGAAAGAATAGTTTTTAAAATTATATCTGCATATCTATGAATGTGGTAAATCTATACTTATAATAAAGCTCAATGTGTGTGTGTGTGTGTGTGTGTGTGTGTGTGTGTGTGTGTGTGTGTGTGTGTGTTGGCGCTCTACAGGCCAGACCATTCAACCTACAGCTACCAAATTTGGCACGTGTATATCTTGGAGGCCGGGAATGTGCACCTGGGGGTTATTTTTTCGAATTTTTAATTAGAATTTTATTTATTTAAGAATTAAGCGAAATTTTGGCGTGTTTCTGCTATAACTTCCGAAAATATTACCGCACAAAAATGATTTTTACATCACGTTAAAGATCAAAAATTTATCTTTTAAATGGTACCAATGTTTTAACCTTAAAATTAAATTTCTGTTTTTAATGAATTTTTAAATAAATATTTTTACTCTATTTTTCAACAATTTCTTTCGTACAAAATAAAAATAAACGTTTCGCATTCCTGGGAAAAAAATAGTTTTTTTCTAAGTGTTGCCATCACATTCATTAAAGCACCAATTAAAAATAAATTAAATCTTTTTGGAAATGAAATCTGCAAAAATATAATTTTCGTCACGTGTCTGTAGGAAATGAAACAAATATGAAATATTATTTTTTCTAAAAATAAATTCAAGAAAAATTCTTTTATGATCTTTTACACTCTCTATATTATTAATCCAATAAATAAGTTTTATTTTAAGGCAAGTTTTGTTTAATATGAACAGGATATCCATTCAAATCATGGCCACACAGCTAATTTGTAAACCTTTAGTAAGACACAGATCTGTTGCGACATAAATCGTAAATATTTTATTTAAAAGTAGCAAACGATTATTTTAATAATTATAAATTTTATTTTGTAAATAGTTGTGAAATTCAGATTGGCAACAGTGATATTTTTGGAACTTTTAATTTGTTGTTTAAAAACGATGCTAGAATTTTGAATGAAAATGATGTAAATTTGATAATATTATCTATAATGTAATAAGATTTAGTTTCATAAGTTTGTCTGTATTCTATTTTTGTTGATGCACGAACAAAACATATTTACTAAATTGGTTTAAATAGAAAAATGATTATATTTTATGTAACTTCATTCAATAAATGCTCTAATAAATAACGAATTTTTGATTTTACATAAAGCTTCTGCTGTGGAAATTGCAAATAACAAAATGTTCTTGAAACACAAATATTTTAAATAAAAAGAGTTAATTTCCAATCAACTAAATCAATCACTTAAACTGACTGATTAATGAAAATTTGAATATTACTATTCTATAAAAAAAGATAATTTTAGATTTTCCATCGATCGTTTCAAAGAAAATACACCAATCAACGCGCAGGTTTCTCAAGATTAATTGGCCTAAGATTATGAAAATGTTGAGTTTTTCTAAATTTTTAACATTCAAAACTTCATGAATAAGTCTTAGTTGATCGTGGAAAATAGAAACATTCATTTATTTATTTAAAATTTGGTGTGTCCCGAATATTTCTGAGAATATGATACCTTACTGCATTAAATTTAGACTTCATAATTTTTGAAATATATTTATAGGCCGGAACAAAATATTATTATTGATTTCATTTCAATCATCTTGAAAGCAAAACTAAAAACTGAATTTTATGCTGAATCTGAGAAATTTTTGTTGAATTATTCTTTGAGATATTACATAAATTATGAAAAATATTTTGTAGTTCACATAAGACTTAAATACCGAGCGATTCTGTTTTCAATACTCATATTCAATAATAATAGTAATAAATAAATAGCAATAAAGATGATAAATAAAATCAAACGCTTGGTTTTATTAAAAAATATCTTTATATTAATTGCAATTTCCTCATTTTCACTTTAATTTAAAGTTTGGTATGACTATCAAAATGTGAAGATTAAAATTGTTTTGTTTGAGAATCTATTAAGAGACCAGTTACTTAAAATATTTAATTGAAAATTGTAGCGAGGGTAATATTGGCGAACCGGCTGGTCGCCAAAGGCGGCTAGTAAAATATAAAACAAGATTAGCGAATGAAATCGGGTATGTGGTCTACAAAAATTATAAATGCTAAATATGTTTTCGGGAAGTCTATTTGTATGTCAGCCCATCTGTTCGGAAATAAGTGGAAATTATTAGACCTAATATAAATTTTGGTTGACTTCCAATAACGTTTCTGCTCGAAAATAGAGTATAAATTTCGAAATATTTTTTATTAATTCATTTCATACATTTATAAGCAATTGAAATATTAATTAAATAGAATAAATTTGGAGATGGTATACATAAATACAATTAAAATTCTGGAAGATTCCTTTTGAATTGAGATCATGCGTTATAGAGAACTTCTTTAAAAATTATTAATTCGCTAATAATCATTCCTTACCAAGAAGTTCTGCAATATCGATGTGAGGAACTTGAATGAATTCTATTCTTACTACAGTTTCTTTTTTTATAAAAATGGGTTATTTTGCGTTTATAACTATTTTATGCAAAATATTTTTCATATTCAAAATTTCTGGTGTAATCGAGTCCTAATATTTATTATCGCACTCTATTAAATGCTAAAAACGATGCAAAGAAAGTTACTTAATTCCAAGATTATTCCTTTTTTTTTCATTATATTGCCTTATTTCTTACAGATAATTTTCTTCATAATATGTTAAAACTGCTTATGTCAGTTTACGAGCTTGGTTTCCAGAGCTGAACCGTATGATCATATTTAATGGAAGAGCAGCCTTTCAGAATTTTTTTTTTTTTTTGTTAATTTTGAAGAGTCTGTAAACGAATGAAGTGCCAAAGTTTTCCCAAAAAAGTACAATGTAACTCATTCATACATCATAATATAAATATATGATTTTAACTTTTATTATTAATGCATATAATTATGCATAATTAATTTATATAAAGCTGTAAAATATTTTTAAATACTTCATTAGATATCACGCTCATATAGCAATGTAATAGCTAATAAATAAATAAATATGTAATTTAGTCTTACTCTTTCCCTCCTGACGAATGCTCAATAGAGTTCAAAATTAAAACCGTAGAGGAACATTTCATTTGTATCATATTTCAGTATAAAATTAATTCAAGAGGAAATGAATAAAAAATTATATTATTGATATAAATATATTTTTAAGAAGTGTGTAGGTTGTAAGATGAAATATTGTTTTTCGTTAAACTTGTGGTTTAAACATAAAAAGTATTAATTAGACGCGAGAGATTTAATTGTTTCTTAGTAATTGTTTTAATTGTTTCAAAGTAAATAAATTTGTTATTTGGCTGATTTTTTTTATTTATTATATTAATTACAAAATAATTTATTTTCATAAAATCTTTAAAGTCACTTCAAAGCAAATAAATTTTTCAATTTGTTTTAAGAAGAGGTAAGCAAAACTCTTAACCCAAGTAAGGGAGCAACCAGAGTCATTTGAAAATTATGTATCCTTAATTAAAAAATTTAAAGCTTTTTGAGAAAACGGATACAATATACCCATTCATTAGTTTGGTGTTACCAAAAGAAAAAAAAAAATCACTCGGGAAATTCTGACATGAAACCCAAAACTCAAGAGCGTCCTCGAGTGGAAACTGTTTGCCTTTCTCGGCTGAAGTTTTTTTGTCGATTATTAATGCGTGATAGAATTGATGCTTGCTAAAAAAATTATTTTGTAATTGTAAGTTTTAAAAGACATTTTTTTGCATATATTTCTGATATGATAAAATGAATCTTTTCTGATTTATGAAATGAATCTTTAGCATTAAATCTCATACCACATGATTAAGGTTTTCATTTTTAGTATTTTCTTCTTGTTAATAAGAAGAATTATACATGTAACTATACGTTTTCTTGTTAAAAATCGATTCTACTTAACCAATAAAAATTTCCCAAAGTTTCTAATATCCTCAATTAAAAACAAACATAATCCACTTTTTAGGAAAAGATGATGCAATTTGGAAGGAAGAAAAAACGGGTTAAAGATGAAATGCAATCATTACTCAAAATTTCAAAAAATAAATGCAAACGAAAAGCACGAAGTTACTTAAAATTATTTTTTTATGTACTTCCCTTTGGTATTTTCGATTTCACAGGGCTTCAAATATCACTGCTACGAGCTCAAAAAAAATGTCCACATATAGGTTTAAGGATAAAAAATATTCCTGCTTATTCTGTCAGTTAAGTTTAATTACCCTTTAAGAAAAACATTTTTAAAAAAATTCCTCCGGATATTTTTTGCAATTAAGGGTTTCTGATAAGATAAAAAAATCTCCTACTAAGTGAAGGATGTAGCGGTATTTTTTCAGGGGAATGCATCGTTATAAGAAACTAGAAAATTGCAGTCATTACAAAGGAGTTTTTAAGCTTGGTTAAGCTCCCTTCTAAAAAGAAATTCTTTTTTCTTCCTGTACATGCCCATTAACTTCAAGATTGCTTAAATTCGCTGGGTTCTAGTAGTTATTAATAAATCGGCAGTCAAGAGTTAATTGGCTTAACTTGCATGTAATAGGATGTTTCAAATTCCAGTTATGAAGGCAAAGTTTATTGAAAATATTAGATTAACTAAATGGAATCGAAAGTGAAATACATGCTTTTATTCTGATTCTACATGCTTGCATTTCTTTATGAAGTCTGGTTTAAAACCATTCATTTTTAATGTATATTTTACTTTTATATTTCATTATCTGCTTCAGCTGCTCTTCATATTTCTATCTTGCTCTATAAAAATTTATAAAAGAAATGATGTATTAATTATGTTATGTCACATAGCACTATAATTTTGGGAATGGGCTCTTTTGGGGAAAAAAACAAAGAACATAACATAAGATCAAACATTAAGGGAGGGGGATGCGAAAACGTAAAATAAAAGAACTTCATCATTTATGTATCGGAGATAATTTGAAATATCCGACATACTACTTACAATGAATTGTACATCTATAGATTTTCAATAAGTTCGAGAAATTTTATACTTTCTACATTATTTTTTCTTATACTTTATATACAAAGAATACGAGAAAGTAAAAAGAAAGTATAGTAATCGTGAAAAAATTCAAACTCAAGATTTTGACGAATCTCCATATTTTAGACTTCCCTGAGTTTGTAAAACACATTTTTAGAAAATGTCCGTCTGTCTGTCTGTGACAAAAATAACTCAAAAACGCTTTGATCTAGAAGAATAAAAATTTGTATACGATTTTTACGCCAAATTTGCAGATTTATTCCAAAATTTGAGTTAAATCTATACAGAGGAAGTCCGTCTGTCCGGCTGTTCTAATTTAAGTTAACACGATAACTATAAAATGAAGGGAGCTAGATAGATAAAATACAGTTCACAAGTTTAACATCTATAATGTAGACGTCAAATTCTAAGGCAATCGAACTACGGGTTGACTGTATGTCGGTCTGTACTTTCAGAAGCGTATAAATACGATAACTAAAAAACGCAATGGCTTAAATATATGAAATTTGGTATGAGATTTTGTGATTACAAGTGTCTGTCAGAAACAAATAAACGTTTCAATCAGCTGATGACACGATAAATTCAATAAAAATGCTAAACTCACGTCGAGATAATATTTCATAAGTTTTGTACGTTAATGCTATGTAAGGCATTCTCTGGCATGAAAAGTTTGTTATATAGTACGCGAGAAAGTTTTGCAGAGGCCATTCCCGCTGGTTTAATGTCAGTTACTATTTATATATCAGTTATGGAGATTTTATCGAAATCACAATTAATAAATATTTACAGCGATGAAAATTGCAGAAACTGCTAATGGCCGAAATAAAAATCGATTTAAAATGCGACTGGCTTCGAAAAGACCCAGTGCAATATAAATCAACCAGCAGTTAGCTTTCAATAGAACCTCATTATATTCAAATAATTGATATGAATTTGATTAATTTTAAGGATATAATTAAAATTCATTTTCGATCTCATTTTTAATGGTATCCTGAATATAGACATAATTATATGGATTTTAAGAGTCGAATGGAGTGCGTATTATACAGTAAATAATTTAAAGAGAAATTTCAGCGATAGGTGCTTGATGGATATGGGATGTAATGAAATGTGTCCATATGACTGAACAGTTTATTACAAATCCTATATTATAGCTAGTAGCGATTATTATAGGAAATATATCTGGAGTGCATAATTAAGGTACGCCTATTCAGAAATGGTTATAGCTGTGTCTAATCATTTGCTAATTATGAAACTGATTCGGTAAATACTCGCAATTATTACACTTGAGGTGAAATAAATCTTCATTTAATTCTACAAGCTTATTTTCAGTCTCAGAAGGTTACGGTTTAGTGTAAATTCATTGCATCATTTATCGAAGAATTAATAGGTGGGAGCCTGGTTAATGTTTAATGTTTAAACTAATTTTGAGAACTAATTGTCTTTCTCGTCACTTCAGTGAAACGTATTCCAGATTTTGTAAGCTTCTGGGGAATTGTAGTTAATGTAGGAGGAGGAATGTAGAAAGATATTTGAATTCTAATGTGCATTTTGTCTGTTTTTAATCCATTTACTTTACTTGCAGCAATTAAAATTTAAAATGTTTCGAAACAATGAATTCTGATATTAACATAAAATAGTGAGTAAATTTTAATATACCGATAAAGCTGTTTGACAAGAACTTCATTTTCTGATGGAGTTTCATTTTTAAAGTAAGTATTTGTTTCAGATCTTAAATGCATTTTAAAAGTCGGAAATAATCAAATGGAAATAATAAGAGTGAATACCTAAGAGAGGAAGGGAAATCAAGCTGATTAGTTGTGATGTATATTCATCTAAGGACAGGATATTATATAAATTCTCCACGATGCTGTTTGGTATTTAAAATCGCATTTGCTATCTAAATATATTAACAATATTGTTGGTCATTTTATGTTGCTATAGATCTTTTAAATAATAAACTCAATATCAAAAATTTTTAATAATTCATTGACTTTTCCAACTTCCATTCAAAAACAAAAATTTTATGAACAGCTTCTTTCGGATTTCTAAATCAGAAATATATGTTTTATTGCCATTTTCAATTTATTTTAGTTTAACCGAAATACAAAGTTTTAACTGGATCACTGTAAACTTTATATAGGTAAGTAAATAAGTAATAATTTCTCATTAAAATTTTAAAAACATTCTCCATTATAAAAGGTGATAAATATTTGTAAGGTGATTGATTTCAAAGGCATTCATAATTTGTATAAGATTGAGGTAAGGAACTCATTTTAAATAAAAGAGAAAATATATAGCTTGATTTCTAATAGGTAAACGAGTTTTATAAACACAGATAATTCGAATTATGATCTATGCAATAAATAAACTTCAAGTTCATTGTAGTTTTCATTTGCTATAACTACCATTTTTATTTTATGCTTAAAATTCTGATTCTCATAAAATAATTAATGACTTTCATAACACTTTCCATAAATCTAAAAACAATTTAAATCGGTTAATATTTTATTTCACGCAAATATAATATCTTTGTTGCCAAGAATGCGTTTCGTAGACGGTATCACTATTAGGAAATTCAGCAAAAGTAAAATATTTTTCTAAGCCAATCGCTTCATTTGACATCTATATGTAAGGATATTTAATCGAAATTTGACTTTGTTTATATGTTAATATGCTACTTCTGGAAGAACACACAGAACCCTATTCCGGCCTTAGCCTATGTCAACGGAGACTACCTAGAGACATTCTCAGACATGAGAGTATTATACCTCTCTTTAGTGTGTGTAATAAGAGGAAAGTCTGAATCATCATTCACATTGGTTAGTGTAAGTCGATATTTGTCCGTAAATCGGAATAGGAGGGCCGGACTAGAATAGAACTGATTGTGAAATCTGTTGCTAAAGATCAGTTCATCTACTGTATAAGTGTAATTGGTCATGATAATGAATCAACGTTATTAAAATATCGTAGAATAGAAAATATATGTATAGTGAATATGTGCATACCTTTTAAAGAATGTTCGTCTTGAAATAAAAATATTATTTCATTACATCTTTCAATTCACCTTTCGAATTAAAAGATGCGATGAAAATTTTCATTTGGTGATAGTTCAGATTTAATTTTTGAACAAACGTTTTATAGAATGTTCGAAAATTTTTGTATGCATGACAAAATTATGTTAATAGATAGTTGAGAACAATGGTGTTCCTTAGTTAATTGGCATTATTAAAATGGATCATAAAGTTTTATTTCACACCATTATTACTTTCAGAATCCGATAGATGGCGCTGTGAATGGTCTGATGGTGATTTAGTGAGAAAATTTCACTTAGTAAATATATCATTCAATATTCAAAATTAAATTCTTTAAATTTTTTCTTGTGAGGTTATGGAAAAAATTGAGTGTATCAGATACTTTGCAGCACCTAACTACTGTTCAATCTATAACATTTTAAGAGCCTGAAAACACATAGCTTGAAATTAAATATATATTAGACATACTAAGTGCAATCAAAGCATTTCATATTGAAATTTATTGACTTTAGTAGATATAGTATAATTTAAAAAAAATTTCTCACAACTTATAGTTTATATTTTACATAATTTTGCAATTTGTCCAAAATTTCTCAAGCATCCTATATTTAATAAACTAAAACAAGATAGAAGGTCAGTTCCTACTTATAATTTCGCAATAATAACTGAATTATTACGATCTTTACAAAAAAGAATGACTCAAATGTAAAAATCATTTTTTTCAGCTCAAAATATAGTAATTATTATATGAAATTCTCACTTCGTTGCTCCTGGCCAACAAAGCCCTCTGCTGTTCCGGTGTAGTTCGCACTTCCAAGTCTGGATCGGATGGGACGTAGTAGAGAGCTTGGTGGGCAGCTGCTGGGGCGTACTGCGTGAGCAAGGGGCGTGAAGTTGATAGGAGGGTAGTGAGGGCTGTGAAACTGGGGCGACGACCCTGGTTTGAAATCCGGCGAGGACGCCGTAACTCGCCGTCCAGATCGTGGTCATAGTGAACGTCCTGCCGAGAACAGAAAAGAACTGGTGAATTAGACAGACGTTTCCTAAGAAAAAAGAAAGTGCACCAATAATCGTTACTGTGTTTCAACAATTAATACTAGTAGCTCTCAAATTCAGCTATAAATTTTTAAATTTATTGAAAATAGCAAAGCCAATGTCATTTACAAGTAAATTATAGATCGGATGAAATGTTCCAATGCTTTTAAGTAGATAAGGCCCCTTAATCTTTTTATTCACATAGGATAATCTCATTCATGATAATTATTACCTCACTTAGAAAATTGACAAGTTTGTGGGATGGTTTCAAAGAAAAATATAAGAAATTTACTTCTTTATTGCAAATTATTGAATATTGATAATAATTAAGGGGAAAGTATCATAATGGTTTAACATCTGGATTACTAAAAAAGGATATATAATATAGAATACATATTTATAGTATCTTTATAATCGGTTAATAGCTGGTTAAAGTATTTTTTATCTGGACATTCTGATGTCGAATTCGCTCCACTCCAGACAATTACTGAAAAAGTCGACAAAATCTTTGAACAAGACTGGGACAAAACCAGTTATGCATCACTGAAATACTGTATATTGTTTAAAAAGTAGTTTCAAACCACTTAAGAAATTCTAAATATAAAAAAAGCTTGATTTTTAAATGTCACATGATTTAAAGTATCGAAAGTTTGAATATGTTTGCTGAAACGAGATTTGGCATGTCCAGGTTTCTAGATTTCGCTGACTAATATCGTGAACCTTTGTCACACCGCGGAACTCCAAACATCCGTTGCTGACTAATGAAAATGTGTTTCATTAGTTAGTGATTAAAATTCCATTGCCATGCAAAAACAGTGCTTGCAAAGAATCATGATTAAAAGACATTAAGCGTCCAAAACTGGTACTCAAATCAAAATATAGGGTGAGGAAACTGATAACCTTCTTAATATAAAAGCAGAAGAGATTATTGCATCTTAAAATATCACTATTGGTCAAATACTGTACATCAGCCACAACGTCAATTATCTTGATTTTTGCCTGAGCAGTATCAATTTTTATCTACTTTTTTTGTGACAAAAATATCTCTTTTGCATCGTTTTCATTACATTTTTAGTTCTCTGTTGTCCTTGAAACATAAATTAAAATTTTAATAAAGCTCTTTAAATACAAATACATACACAAATAGATTTTAAATTTTAGAAATATAAAATACAGAGTTATTATACTTAAAATTCTTCTATTCAAAAGGCTCTAGAGACTAATCGGAGACTCCCAACGAAATATAATTTCACTCAGATAGCTCGTCATATGATAAATACACTCTGCGAAAAACGAAAAAAATAAATCGTCAATAGCTAGAGCTCCGCCAGTATATTAGACAATTTTTCCAGATTTGTTGTTAAATAAATGAAAGAAAAAAAAGTTTCCACTGTTGTCAAAATTTAAATTCACCTATTTAGAAAACCGAACCGAACCTACGAATTTAAAATTTCCAAACAATACAAAAAGAAGATAACATATGAAGTGCAATCTACATCTACGAACAAAAGCATGTAGTTCTGCCGTGACAAATGAGTGAACACAGCATTAAGTATGTTCACTGAAACATTCATTATTTTCAGTCATCATTCCATTCTGAAATACATACTTTTATAACTGCACAGTGTAGAATGTGTCCTGGTATTGAGCTCATGACATGCTTTATACTCTTCTTGAGATAAGAAATCATCCGACTGTCTTTAGACAGATCTTTCAAAAGGTGCCAGGGCAAAAATTCTCACGGTGTGAGATCGTAACCATGGGGATCGTATTTGTCTTATTGTTTGGAAGTAACGACTTATTATACGATATTGTGTGAGATGACATTTTAAGAAAGTTTGGAATTAACAAAGTATGTGAGGTGCTGCGCCATTTTGAATAAAAGGATTTTAAAGGCGATTTCGATGTTGTGACTCTGAAATAATAATAAGAAATAGACAACATATTGCGGCAATTATTCAGTTTTTCATGCAGTAACAATTTTGAAAAATTTACTCAGATAATAGTGCAGTGTCACCAACTGAAAATAAATGTAACTATGCTTTATCAGCGTTTTTATAGAGCCTATTATTCGTATTACATCCTAGAGAAATTACGTTTCGCTGTAAATCAGATTCCGTTCTAGAGTGTTCTGAATAGGTGGACTTTAAATACAACAACTTACATAATAATGCTATAAAATAGGAAATTTCAATTAATGCTTTGTAACAACAAAATTTTATAAATCAATAATCAATATTAATATATTTAGTTATATCAAAATAAACTCTTCTTTCCACTTTGTCAATTTTAAAGTAAAGATATCACCAACTAAATAATCTTATATCGTTACCAACGTTATATTTGTAATAATAATGATTTACCAATATTTGATTAATCATTTTTCATGAAATTAAACAGAGTCTAAAATGATTATTCACCCTAGTAAGTATATCCCATGTAGCAACTTCTAAATTATTTTGCTGCTTTCCTTACCTTTCGAAATCATAAAAATTTATATTCTTGAAAGGAAGGAGAAAAACTATTTCACGGGAACCCGTGACACTCCCCTATCTTTCCAAAGCAATAACTCTCGAATTATGATTCTGAAATGCAATTTCTCACCTCCACGTCGACGATGATGCCTCCAGCGACCGTCTTCCGCTTCCTGAGTTCGGTGATGAGCTCCACGAACTCCTCCTTCAGCTCCTCCATGCGGTGATTGAGGGCTTTCTGGTACACAGGAACAGGGGCGTACTCCACGGGATGCACGTATCCAGGCAGAGACATTACCTCCAGCTTCCGAGTGATCTCGTGCAGCTCGTCCTGAACCGCATGCAACTTGGCGTTTATCTGCGAAAACCGAATTAGCAGACCATGATCCCAGTTGCTCTAGGATACATAACAACAGGATACAGATAATATAACCAGATTTGGATTATGCACGGTATAGTTCGTATAAAAATACAAAGAAGTAGATATAGATTATTGTTTACAAGTTGAAATTTCTCGGATTAAATACGAAACGTCTAATGGAACTGTCCCTTCTTGTTTTGGTTTTAATGTCCTGGGAGGAATTTTTTTACTTTTTTGGAGTGTTTCAAGCCCCTTTATCTTAGTGTACAGATAATTTTAATGATGAGCAAAAATGTTAACGTCTTGTTTATGATTTGTAACAAACATTGAATGATAATCAGTTTAAGTATTGGCAGTTATAAATATTGATGTTGTTCATAACGTTAGATAATCTATACATAGTGTAAAGTGAAGTCTCCTGAAAGCGTCTGTTTGTTTAAAAGAGATAAACTCGAGAAATACTTAACTCATAGTGGAGATATTTGTACCCTTTTGTTGGACATTTATTGGGGAAGGTTTCAATATATTGAATTCATATCAAAATAAAAAGAGTTTTATAATTGCGATTTTATTTTCCTACTACGATTCGCGCATGCGTAAAACAGCAGTATCTGCCCTTTGCATTTATCCGCTCATGCACGAAAAGTTCAAACTGCGCATGCGCAAATAGCAAGAGCTGTGGTATGCATATGCGAACATTTCTTTGGTTTTTTTTTTTTTGAATTTTAAACAGCGATTTAAAACTCTTTATGCCCAAGAAAGTTAAATGATATTGGATATATTTGTACCATTTTATATAGCATTTATCAGGGAAGGTTTTAGTATATTGAAGCCATATCAAAATTTTTCTTTGGGGCACTTTCTAGAGTTACATTCATACAAAATCTTTTTGTTTTGGTACCAGGAGGAAAACAGACAATATAATTTACAGAATTATTATGAATCAAGCTGAATTTCATTTTCATATCAGATTATATAGCGCTGATAAACAAGTGTGTAACAGTGGGTACAATGACTTATTTGCATATATTTAAACCTTGAAACAGCTTTTCTATTGCATATTTTTAGTTAATTGTTTTGTCTATGAACATATCATATTTTTACCCTTTTAACAATCTAAATATTTCTGAATGTGTGCTATAAGAATTCTTTTGTTGTTATTTTTCATAATTTTTAAATATATTTTTGTTTGATTGATGTTGCGTGACATGCCCATGGCTAGGAGGCTAGATTTAAGTTTAAAGATAATTTTTCCTCTTAGATGTTATGTCACGGGCAACGCTGCGCGGGTACTGCTAGTTACAATACGTTAATAATTAATTATAATTACCCATCGCCGAACACAACATGAGGCAACTCATTTTATACAATAGAAAAACGCAATTTATGAAGTTCATTTGAACTTCCGTACATCTAATTATTTATTCAATTATTCTAATTACTTATTTCTCATTTTATGCTAGTCTTGCATTGGTTTCATAACAATATAAATGAATCTTTTGCAATGCTACATAAAACCCAAATTAATACAGCATAAAATTAACGCGTTTTAGATTATAATCTGATACTCTCAAACTTAAACATTTTATGAACTCTTGATTCAAAAGCATTTACTGTATGTAGCTAAATACAGAGCTTATTTTTCATTATGTTCATTTGAAATTGCGTTGGAAGATTTTATGATTGTGTTTCTGGGAGATGGACAAACGTAGAAGGCAAAATCTGGAGGTTTTTCAGCAAGTCCATTCACAGTTTTTGTACAATTTTAGGGTTGAATTATCTTTTATGCTTTATTTTGCAGCACTATTGCATTCACAAAAGAAATTATAGAAAAGCTCCAACTACATAAAAAAAGAGACAAGGGATTTTTTTTTTTTTTTTTTTTTGTAATCACAAAAGGATTTGACGACGCGACATTTCCGAAATAGAAGTGCCTTGAATAAAATAAAAGGAATGAAAAGCTGTCTTTACATCTAAAAGGAACTTTTATGAAAGGAGAGAAAAGATATAAATTTTGTGAAAATCTTTTTTGTGCAGTCCTTTGGGTACAGAATGAATCCTAATTCTGTAAAAGAACTTAATCAAAAGGTTAGATAGGCTGTATTCAGATTAACTTTGTTTTATTTCTCATTTGGGAATGAAAACAAGTTTTTGCTTTCAGAAAGGAAAAAAAAAAAACTTTTTATGATAAAGAAATACTAGAAATATTCCTATTCATTCCTCTCTTTGGCTTACGTTTTTTTTTTTAAGTATTTCTTAACATGATTCAAATTTCCACTCATACTTATTCCTTTGTTTTTTCCTGCGTTTACTAAATCTTACTTTCTACCTATTTTGACTAATATTACAAATTGAAAGACGCCAAAATAAGTCGTATTTCTGTTACTTAACTGCTTAAAAATTTAGACTACTGCAACTGCTTAAAAATCTA
The DNA here is from genome assembly GCA_026543865.1 of Argiope aurantia. Taxonomy (NCBI): domain Eukaryota; kingdom Metazoa; phylum Arthropoda; class Arachnida; order Araneae; family Araneidae; genus Argiope; species Argiope aurantia. The sequence continues at coordinate 186,895 of JAPMOR010073830.1, read as the reverse complement.
AATTACAATATTACATGAACTGAAAAAAATAAGTAATATAATCAGAACTTCTGTATTTAACATAAATCTAAGTGGAAAGATAATTTTAAATATTGGGCATAATTTTTAAAATAAAATTCCTTTATTCTCATAATCAGAATTTGCGAATAACACTTGATATTATAACAATATTCAGGCCAGTGTCCTGGCCTAGGGGTAGCGCGTCTTCCCCGTGATCTGGGCGTCCCGGGTTCGAGTCCTGGTTCGGGCACGTTCCTTACCCTGTATTTTCTCTGTGAGGTGTGTGAAAAAGCATCCCCCTGTAAAAAAGGGTTGTGCATGAGTGTCATCTTCATCTGAGCTAAAGTCAGAGTTCTGTCCTCGGATAATCAGGGGTCCTTACCTTCAGAAGCTACTGCACCCCTCTTTCCCCGATCTCTTGGATTTGGTTTGAAATGGTGTTCAATCCAAGGGGAATAAGCAACAACAACAATATTTAGTATTAGACGTATTCAGCTTTAAGCTTGAGAAAGTTGAATTTAGTTTAATACAATTGTTTTTAATTTTCTTCTTGAAATTTTTTGGAATGTACTTGCATTCCACTGATATGTTCTTTACTTTGCTTTTATATCTCATTTGATGTTTTAGTTTTATGGTTTGATAATGTTCATATAGTGGTTTGACTCAATTTTGCTGTGGTCTTGCTTCTATTTGAATTTTGAAATAATATTTTGCCTATTATTATTGTGTAATTTTAATGTCATGGGTTTATAGATACTAATTCTTGTCTTTAAAACCTCAATCTCTTGGGATTTTCGGTTCATTACTTGGACGAAAGTCGGACCCCTCACAGAAAAAGTCCCTGGTTTGAATCGCTGTCTGAAGGTGACCTTTGATAAAGTCTTCAGGTCAGATTTATGTTTTCTTTCTTTTCTATTCCATTTTTTTTGCACTTAATATTTATTTCTAATTTGTTCAAGTCCATTCGTGTTTTAGATGTAACTCTAAATGCAATGTATCTTCCTATTGATAATTTTGAATCGGGAATTATGTACTTGTAAGCTAGTTTCATAAAAATTTTTGGTTGGTTATTTCTTGCTATTAGAACGTAAGTTCTAATAATACATTTGTAATCACATATGCGGCAAAATGCTTAACATTTCTTGAAAACCAAGCACCACAATCATACCTGTTAGCACAAGATATTGTTTGATACTCTGAATGATGAAATCGTGACAATATTGTTGGATATTTTGTGCTAGTAAGGATTTTCAAATATTAAATTTTCTTTACTTTTCTTAATTTACTAAAAAACACTAATACACATGTGGAAATCCAAAAAGGTTTTTTAATTTTGTCGTATTTTTTGTAATAAATACGAATTATATTTAAACAATAGAAAGTCTGATTTATTGCGAAGAAAAGGGAGAGGGAAAAGGGAATTTTTGGGAAAGAAATGTAAACAGCATATTTTCTTGAAGACGAAAATAATAAAAACAGTAAAAGAGCTGGTAATACGCTTTCTTATTATAATACAGTTTATTATAACAATCAATATAATTTCAAAGAAAATAGATAAAAAGACTATGAATAAAAACTCATGAATATTTTTCTCATTTTGCAGCAGCCAAACACTTCAGACCGATAAAAGAGAATTTCATTTTGAACATAAATGTTCTTGAATCGACACGTTTTGAAGTTTTTCTTTTATTCCCATTTAAAGAAATAAAATTGTCTTTTAACCCTACAGTGCATCATGTAGTCTTTTTGCATCACTTTTTCATTTCGATTTATAAGCTTCACATGATTGTTTCAATGGACAATAATGAGTATTTGGAAATCTTTTTTTAAATGCGCTTTGATAAACATTTGCAGAAAAGACCCATATATGTCAAGAAGGATATTAGAATTAAACTGGAAACTTAGTAAAATGCCAAGATGGCGGTTGTATGTTTAATTCTACCATTAAAAATGCTATCAAAGCATTTTCTTTTTTTTTTTCTTTTTTTTTTGCATTATAAAAATATATTGGAAACACGGGACTTTTATTTTTATTGCAGAATTGTTATAATGTAATTTGTGTCATTAGGATGTCATTTAATTCATAATGTAGCTAACTGGTCCATTTTGTTTTGTTAAAACTTCACAAGAAAAATAAATTAAAAATTTGTTTAATAATTTGGTATTGGAACTTTTCCGTTAGCCGGGTGCAAATGTCGCCAATTGTGAACCAAACACGAATTTGGCGGAAGAAATTTGACGGAATTCTACATTATTTGGCGATTTTTCGCTTGCGCCCAAACATATGCATTTAAAACATATGTATTTTTTGTAAAAGAAAAAAAAATCATGCATTCTAGGGTTAAAACAGAGATAGAAAATATTTTTTAAGCACCTTTAAAATACAATATATTTCTATAAAAACGACAATTGTGGGATTGGGAATGGTTGATAAAACTTCACACGTTGTTTTTAATAAACGTGACAGAAAAACAGAAATTTGTAGAATAGCATTGATTTTTTTATACGTGTAGATATTAAGGATTGCAACATATTTCTCCGATACACTAAAAACCAAACTGATAAAGGCTTACTTCCTTGACTGAAGGTTTGTAAATTTCTTCTCTTCTTCTCTCGGCAGTAAAAGAGCTCCTCCTTCGCTCTTGCCCGGGGATTTTCCGCTTTGCCACAATGCTGTACATCCGATCCAACTGGAACGAGAAATTGCAAATAAGTAATAAAGATATGGCATCGGCATAAAAATTCTATGATGTATCGCCCTCTTTTATTAAAAGAACTGTAAAAAAAGTTATGCATTCTTGTGTGCTATAATGAGCTATAAACTCCCGAAATGCGGGGTCATAGAAAAAGAATATTGGGATCTCAAAACCTTATCTTTAGAAAGCTGTTTAAAGCCCCCATGTTATTTTTCTGTTTAAATGCAATAAAAGAAAGTCGTTTTGTTTTCTGTTCTCTAGGCGTGTGTAAATAGAATTTGGGGCCCACTGAAATGCATTCGTGAAACTGAATGTTTGGTATGTCTTACTATGTGAATGCGTTTTCTAACTTTTTTTTCTTCACATTTTTGTAGTTGTAGCAGATCACCATTTCCATGCGAAATTGTGTTTTTTTGCAAAATAATTCGAGTAGAAACTGCATCAACTTTTTTTAAAATAGAATGGGGATTTTCATTATTTTGTCTAATCTCACACTTGAGTATAAATATTTCTAAATCAGGAATTAAACAGGGAAACTATGTTTTACACATTATTTAAATCGTATCATTATAATATGTTTTAAATCTTATTTGTATAAGAAAGTAAAATATTTCTGAACGACTTCAAAAATTTACGAGATATTTGAAAGGCGACATTATTTAAATTTATTCTCAAAACAATTCATTTCTCAAATCCTCAAAAGAAACTTTCAGAAGATGCAAATCTTTTCCGGTAGTAACAACTCCAACTTAACCAATCAGAATTACCAACAGTTTTAATGGGACAGGAGTACAGAATTTTTTACTTAATAATAGTTTTTGAGCAATTACAAGAATGGCAACGCTAAACTTTACTTTGATTAGTTGCTTTTTCTAAGAATTTATAAATTACACTTAATACAGTAAAAATGATGTCAGGGAATTAAGTAAATTTCTATGGCATAATAGGCACTAATATAATTGCAAAGGACATCTAATACCCAACTTAAGTTGTTTTATGATATGTTCTCTTTCCTATATGAAGATGCGCAAAGATATTCAAATGTATATTTCGGAAATATATTGAATAATGCTTAACCCTCTGGTTGCATAATTCTTTAAAATCACTAATTAGATGCGTATTTTGCAAAGAAGTTCAAATATTTTTTAAAGAAATCGAACTGATGTTATATGTTACTCGATGATGATATAATGTAGTAAAAAAAAATCTGTATTCGTAAACACAAACACTCTAAACTGCGAAAAACGCGGGATGCAACGGAAAATGGATTAATTGCCAACCCATGGAAATCGCGGGATAAGCAGCTGTAGGATTAAGAGATTCAATCCGATTGAAATGTATTTGTCTTAGGTCATATAAGAACATCATCTCTTTCCTCACGTGTTACAATTAATTTACTTACATGAGTCGTGAATCCTTTCACCAGAATCTTGGGTGAAGCAATGGTACCACTATCCGCCGACACCGCCACATAGAAGTTCCCGGCATAGGAGAAAACGCAGAAGGCCACGGGGACGTCCGGATGGGAGTTCATCCAGAAGGTGACAGACTTGAGGCGGCAAGAGGCTAACATGATGGGCCTCTCCGGCCCGGGCAGGCTGCAGAAGGACAGGCTGGCTGTTCTCAGGACCGTTCTGACCAGCCATTGACAGAGGCAGGCGGGCAGCAGGGTCATGAGATAGTGGATGGCACTGTACATGACGACGGGGTCGCATGAGCTCTTCAGTTCCTCCATGCACTGATGTACGGCCCAGAGGCCGGGAATGGCCCCTTCGGTACGGGTTGGAAGGCGGGCGTTGACCACTGTGAAGCCAGTGCCCAGTTCGGGGAAGGTCTCCATGGAGGTGGGCTCGTAGCGGAGATCCAAGGGAAGGTTCACCTGCGAAACATGTGCAAATAATTATTTATCCAGAACCAAATTAAAAGGAAGATTTGCAAGATATTCCACTAAGAATTCAATTCTTATAAATCCATTCCAATCTATCATATCAGTCAAATCATATACTCCTTAGGGTGGCAGGAGTCGTGGGTTAGAAATAAATCATATTCGGAGAATTGTTAGAGTGTCAGAATCATAGCCGTAGATAATTTGAAAGCAGCATAAAATCATTCTAGCAGTGGATATGAGAAATCGGTTATTTCTTGCATTATTTACACGTTTAATACCAGTTTAGTTACTAAGATCAAAACTAGACACACCATTATTATTTTATTATTATAATTTATAACATAGTAACATGATAAGACGCGGCAGAAACTTGAGATAATTTTTCATAAGTGCAAAAAAGTAAATAAAAATCATTGCAAAACTTCAGTTAGGTAATGAAAAGAAATCAGTTTAATTTCTAATATTATTTTGGAATCTTTCATTTTCAGACTGTGCAAAATGAGTCTGATTTTTCCCAATATTAAAAGATAAATTACATTATGTTTACTAAAGGCTATTAAAGCTAAATTTTCGAAAAAGTTCAATGAAATCAAAACGAAGCTTTACCTGTTTTCGAGAAACAGATAACTACTTTATAAAGTTTAATTATGAATTGTCTATTCCAAAAATTAAACTCGAGAGGCATAAATATTCAGTATAGTTTTTTCGAGATGAATGACTTATCTTAATAATATGCTATGGAAAACGAAAGAAATTCCTGCTACATGTTCTTACAATCATCTTCAAAGTTTGAATATCGAGATGTGTTACTCGAATGTAAATTTCCAACAAAGCGATTTATTTTTAGCTATATGTCATATATTTTTTAATAACTGCTATGACACACAGTTACCGCTTTTGTTAACAAATAGATTGAGTTTATTTCTGTTTTTCAAAGGAAGTAAATTGCTGCTATGAATTAATCAATAATCGTTGCGTATGATTACAAATAATTCAATCGGCCTTTGAAGAATCAATTTTCCCTTATCACTTTATTTTAAGTAAATTTCTGCCGTTTCTAAAATTAGAAACTTTTTACAATTTTAGGCAAATTTGATTATTGTTTTTACTAAAATTTACCTTAAAAATTACTGTATCTTTATAATTAAGGCTGTTGCTAAGGTTTCTAATTCAGTTACTTTCTGCTTCTATGGTGAGATGGTCACCTTGAAAAATTATGGATATGTAAACAAATAACCCATCAATACTCAGATCTGAATCATGTGTGTATTTTGGACTGAGGTAAAAGAGAGAATTGTAGATTAGAGACCTGTGAGAACCGGATTGTTCTGTATTAATACCGGAAGAAAACTCGATCTTAAATCTCAAGTTGAAGATAAATTAAAGGTTTTATCTGTTTGAAAACAGCAAAATCATACACGCCCCAGATATCCTAATGAAAATTTAGTAAAATTAGTCATTAGCCATTTAAGACTTTTATTCCAAAAATTAAATGTGAAACAATGTAAAATATAATAAAAACACACAAAATAAGGATTTCTGTTAATACGATATGTCCCATAAATTTGACGAACTTAAAATCGTAATTAAGAAATTGATGCAGAGATGTGAGGTTTTCACAACTTGACTTTTCATAAGGAGGATTGTAGGATTTTCACCAATAGTATAAATAATTGCCAATTTCATCAAAATTTTCTCCTCTCTTTAAAGTGATAAACGTTGCATATTTTCGGACAGCAAGATTTTGAATCATTATTTAACGGTGAGATTTTTTTTTTTTCTTCATGTGTCAGAAAATATCGTACTCTTAAGTCATAGAGCAAATCATAGTCTGATACACTATTGTCTGAATTATTCCATGATGTTTTTTAAAAAAATTATTATTTATAAATACCATATATATTATTTATTTATAAAATAGCATATATTTAAGAAGTATATTGAGTGGCACAAAATCATCTGCTTGTAAAAAAAATCGAAGTAAAAACGGTTCTTTTTCTTTACAAGTTCTAACAGTAATATATAATATAAATAAAATGTTGTGTATAATAATTTCTGAATAAAAATGTATTCGTAAATAAATCTTAGATGTTCGAACTGAGCTTCAAAAATTAATTATGGGAAGTGACTTTGTTTGCAACCTTATAAACAAATTTTTTTATATAACTCAGCAATGCCTTTCAAGGTAATATTTCAAGAAATTCATTAAAGGAATGAAACTGAAATTGTATTATTAAAGTGAAATTTAATATATTATTACATTATAATTATTCCACTAACATGCATTCAGGTATGTAACATAAAAATTTTAAGCTATTTAATTGAATTTTTTTAAAAAAAGCTGATAGTCCTGGATTACCCAGAACTCAATTTTTAATCTTAAATAATAAAAGAGAATTCAGATAATATTTAGATGATATTCAGATGATATTTACCATGGAATAGAGTCATTCCAATAAACCAAGATATTGTACGTGATTTAAACGATATTGTTCCATATTTTGAATGCTGCACAACACCATGGAGATGTCGTACAATATATTAGTAGGCATTTTGTTCTTATAGAGATGATCAATTGAGAGAAGTGCATCAAACTTGTTAGCCTGTGAAGATTCTACGGTGGAAGAAGATTTAATAAAGATGTCTTAACTTTTGTATATACAAAACGGATTTTTAAAAAAAAAATTGAAAAAAGATTGACTCTATACTTTTTAGAGGCTTGTAACTCTGGATAAAACAAATAAATATTAAATTATATTCCAAATGATCAATAATAATGCAAAAAATGGTAGATAACTTACAGTAATCAATTTTTGAAAAGCGTGGAAACAACCAACACTCGATGCGAGTGATTTTTGGTTGAGGTGAGCGAAAATATATATTATCCTTTAGTTTTAGAGGTAAATTTTTTAAAAAAAACTTTGGGTAACTGAATTAATTGCAAAAATGTAGAAGGAAATTGGAAAAGTATATGCAAATTTTTTATACGTGTATGAAATATAAAGAAAGTTATGTCATCGTTAAAAAAATCGAACTCGAGATTTTGCTGAATCTCCACAATTTTCTGAAACGAGTTCCGAAACGCTTTTATGGCGTCATAAGTGCCTGTCTATCTGTGAATACAATAATTCAAAACCGCCTTGACCTACATCAATTGAAATTTGGTGTATGGGCTATAAATCAAATGTGTAGGTTTGATTCAATTTTGAACGAAATCCATTCACAGGAAGTCTCTCCTGCTCTTTGGGTACAAGTAAACTCAATAACTACAAAATGCAAATGGGTAGGGAGATAAATGCGTACACGTAAACGCATTGTGTGAAATCAATGAAATTCGGCATGCACTTCTGTGACTATAACTGTAGGACCGGATCAAACTTTGTTTTCAATTAGTCAGCAAAAAGGCATCAAAAACACACATTCTTCCGCAAGACTCGCTTAGAATTCTAGATTCACATCAAAAATTTATAACTATATTTGGTAACTATTGTTCTCTTACGTCATGCAGGGCATTTGCGGCCTTAAGCAAAGTCAACAGTTTTATATGAGGGAAGGAGGGGGGGGGGGATAATATCTTTGCTAAAAAGTATGCAAGAAATTTTTGGAAAAGCCATTCCATCTGGTTTTCCTATGAATTCTCATCAAATTGCTTGATTTTATAAATTTCAAATTCACACCGGATAATAAATCAGTAAAAAGGAAATTTATTTTTGTGTCCTTGTATGTAATTGAAACGATAGTGTTATCCAATAGTTTTAGACGTTTGTTTTGTTTCTTTATCTGCGAAGATATAATTTTGTGAACAGGAAACGCATTTTGTTTGTTTATCACTTTAAGTGTTTTCTGTTAAGTGAGTCGCAAACGCACGTGTCTTCCTTGTCACCTAACTCCCATTCGCTTTATAAACAATCATCCTGTTGTCATATACAACCTCTTAATCTTTTATATTTTTTTCTTTGATGACTAGCATTGGTTGTTTCCTTATTATACGATTCTTATTGGCCAGCTGTTATTTGAATATCCAATAACAGCTCCATTCTGGCATCTGTTTGTTATTCTTACATTGGATGGAAGGGATCAAAACGCATTTTTAAAATTGGAACTCGAAATAAATATCAGGAGTTAAATTATTCGAAAAGCAACGGATAAATTAGTTCATTGTTCACCTTTAATAGTTTTTGTATGTCATAGTAAAGATTAATGCCCTCAGGGTATATCCGATTCACTCTCCCTCGGCAATTGTACGGGCCGTGGTGGCCTTGTGGTGAGGTCTCGGTTCGGAACCGGAAGGTTGCAGACCCAATTCCACAGAAGAACCGTCGTGTAAGCGGGTTTGATGCAAGCTAAATCCGTCGGGGCCAAACGTCCTCCCTCTCGCTGGTATGTTGTGGAAGTTTGGAGAGAGGAATGACAGCTCAAGTGTTGCCATTGTTATCTGACCGTGGTTCAAAATTACGAGTCCCGTGGCAAGATAATCCTAGAGTTGCTTAAAAACAGGACGTTAAAACTAAACTAAACCCTCATCTATTGTTAATAATATAGCAAGGGCACAATATAGACAAGAGCATAATAATATAGAATTGTCATTATGAAACTTTCTCACATACTCTCCATTCAAGGTCTTGTCCCCTTCTCTCATTGCGAACATCTGGATAAGGCCACGATTGCCTTCCATGGTATTGATAAGCGGTAGATACAAAATGTAGATCTTTGGTTTGACACTGAAATCCACGTTTTTGTTGAATCTTGCGTACTAATATATATTTTGGAAGCATTTTTCCTCACCGACAGAAAATAATCTTTAATGCGGAACTACAATTATAGTCATAAAACAATATATTGAATTTCGTTGATTTATGTCATTAGGTTTATGAGTTATTACATTTACATGCATGCGAAAGTACAGACCAACAGACGTCAACCATTTGACAGATTTGGTTAAAAATTATACAAGAATCTACATTTTCGATGCTAAATATGTGCTTACTCTAAATTTTACCTGTTAGTTCTAGTCAAAGCAATTTTGAGTATTATGCTCATAAACGGACGACCACAATGCGTTAATCGAACTCAAGAATGTCTGAAACATGGAGATACACCGAAATCTCGGGTTCGAATTTTTTACAGTATTTTCTCTTCTTTTCGTGAACGAAAAAGTAAAAAAGAAACAAATGCGAATCAGTATATTGCCAGTATGACTCCTCTCAAGACCGGCACCTGGAATTTTTCATCTACTTCATCTACTTTTTCATCTACTACAATGACATTGTGTACAAGATACAATTATTGATACAACAAATTTTATTATCTCTTCTGGCAACGAAAGACTAATTTGGCCATTGGGTTGCAACAATTTTACTTTACTTGGGATCATATTGGTTCACAGGGATAGAAAAATTTAAGACCGTAAAAAAAATGAAATATTCACTCTTTATTTTTTGTTGTTTCTTCGTCACATTAAGAGAGCATTCTGAATTCACATGATTATTGGGTAAGAAATTTTTAACCTTATTCTATGATGACTCAAAAGGAAATCAGAGGCCATCTCAAGACTTTTGATGCACTGTAACTTTCATGATTTCATGAAGATAGTGTGCTTTTGGAATTACATGTCTGAATTATATTCGAATGAAAATGGGATAAATCTCTGCCAAGCCATTGCCGCATCAGTCAACGCGGGTAAAAAAGAACGGTGATATTAATTTCAAAATAATTGGAAGTTTTGTTTAAAAAAAACAGATAATAGTACACAATTTTATGAGCAAAATTGTTATAATTATGACGTAAGGGAATGAACGTCTGCAAAGCATCGCTTTATTGTCTACAGTAACGTAAAAGTTATTTCCGGATGCATTCCGAGATACTGGATGTAATATTGATATTAAGATGAACCATATTAATACAAAACTTGATTGACTGAATTTACCGATATCAGAAATGCATTTAAGTAAGCATTCATTGATTGATCCTCCCCTCCTTTTATCTACATTTGAATTTTCCCAATTTTAACAGAATGAATATCGTTTGCGATATAAAAGTATACTAGAAGATGTGTCCATCTAAACAGGTTGTTATTCTATTTATGAAATTTAGGATTTGTTTATTACAGATTAACAAAAGTAATAGTAGAAAAAGTGATAGTAGAAAATTGCATGTACATTGGCAGAATACTTAAGAAATAAAAAATATTTTTAGTACATTTTGAAAGTAAATATAGATATTAACCCTCCAGATGCGTATCCCGCGATCTCAGTGGGTTGGCAATCAGACCATTTTCTATTGCAACCCGCTTTTTTCGCAGTTTAATTTTTACAATTACAGATTTTTATTATATCATATTATTATCATGTAACATATAGTATCAGTTCACTTTGTTTGAAAAATATTTGAACTTATTTGCAAACATTGCATCTAAATAGTGATTTTAAAAAATTACGCAGTCAGAGGGTTAACATTAAAAATCTTGTTTAAATACCATGGGCTCTACGATATCCATATTGTTCTCAAACACTCAAATCAAAACTAATCGTTAAAATCAAATTTAAGTGAAGTGTGATGCACTAAAAAAATATGCTATGCGGAATACAAATAAAAATAAAGCTGAAATATTACTTATAAAAATTATTAATTTCTAATAGCTTTTATAAATATAGAGGTTAAATAATATATTAATACTATTTAACCTCTAACCTTCTAATTAGAAGGTAATAGGTTATTTCTAACAAATATTAGTAATAAACCCTAACTGAAATAAGAATACTATGAGTCAACATAAATATGAAATAACAAAAATTGCAGATCTTAGTTTTTTTACCTTTGCTATAAACCAACATAAATGGAAATTGCAAATAAAATGTGAAATTTAGACCCTATAACTAATTTTTATTCATTTTTAAGCTTATTCCTATAACAATTAATACATTAAAAATATAACACTTGTCTGCTTGACGCTATGACAGAAGCTCAGAATTGCTCATTGATGAATTTAAAGGGGTGGGGATGCCTTTAAAACCGCCCAGTATTCGAGATTTTATTGACTTTCTATTACAGATTACAATTTATACCACCAAAATCCCTCTAACTCTGTCGCCAATATGTCCTAACATTATTTATTCATTTATGTGCTTTCTATTATATCTCTATTAATGTGAGCTGATAGAAAGCCGCTTTTATAATAAATATAGATATTATCTCCATAAAAATCTACTTTTATATGCAATTATTAATTTATTAAAAACATCTGTTTCGCTTTTATGCATTATGGATTCATTAGTCTGCAATATCAGATTTTCTATTTGATCTTCTAAAACTATGTCCAATCTACCTTATTTATCCTTCTACATTTCAAAAATTTTATATAAAAAAATTGATTATCTAATTCTATACGATATAGAAAAATTACGTTCTAGCACTCTCACCTCTTCATATAAATATGGTAAGGTATTTGCTAATAGAAATTTAATTCGAGCTGAATACTAAATAATTTAAAGAAATCATATTTATCTACATAAACATGTCTCTTCAAATTAGAGTTTTCTAACATCAGTTATACATCTCTTACGTGATGCAACATAGAATATATTCAGTATAGCCATCGTCTTTCTAACTTGCAATCAAAGCAGGAGAAATGTTTTGTTTTATGTGTAATATCGATGACTGTCTCCGAATAATTATCTATCATGGCGCCATCTGTTGATTAATAATAAAAATTATTTAGCATATTATCTTTTAAGAAGTTTATTTTTCTTCTGTCATCAGAAAGTTTAAAAAGAGAAGGGCGTTTCATTTATGGTCTGTAACTATGAAAATGTACTTTTATGCATGAATTTTCAAGAAATCAAATAAATAAAACTTCTAATTCTAATAAAATAATTATATTTCTTTTGAATTGTTTGTACGATTTATGTTTATTTAACCACTTCTATTCATTTTGATTTATTTTATTATTATAAAGGTGGAATTTTGTAATTAATTTTCTCTGCGTTAAAGCTCTGAAATCTTATTCACTTGTATATTCTAGATAAAATTACACTACTTACTATTTTTAAAATTAATTATTTTTTAATTGATTAATATAAATAATTAAATTTCGACTCCATATCTGTAGCGAGAAGAATTAGAGAAAAAAAATCTGATTCTAACTCAAATAAAAATTAGTTTTTTATTTTAATTCTTAAAAACCATTTTTCAATGAATTAATAATAGTATATTTTTGAATATAATTTTCTTTAAAACTATTATAACATAATTTAAAAATATCGAACGTTGTGGGAATATCATTCCAGGCAGATACAATACAGATTTATCTGTATTTATTCAATACAGATTTATCGCTAATATGTATATACCTTATTAAGCTTATATGATTTTATGATGGTTCGAACTTACGTAAATTTACACTGCAAACTGTCTTAAAGAATTTCCATATTGTATTTATTAGTTTTATTTTTAATTACTTCAAAAAGTATTCGTGCAGAATTTTGTTTAAGGAATAATTCTCTTAACCTTTAAATATGGAACAATAGATTGATTTTATGTTCAGATTACCATTTATTCCGTCAGAAGATGAGTAGTAATTTTCATATTTTTTAAAAATGAAATGTTTTTAAATCCAGAATTTAGTAAAATAATTGCATTTAATATCGCCTCAACAATTGAAATAAAAAAATATTATTGTGCAATATATTTCAAGTATGTTTTAAAACTTATTTTAAAAAAACTGTTTCGAAATAGAATAAATATCGCAGAAAAATTTATTTGTAGAATTTGAACGTGATGCGTAAATGGATTTTGTGCCATAATATGCTTCAAAGTTATGGAGTAAAATATTATATTTTTTATTAATATCCTATTAAAAGTATAATTAAAATTTTGAAAGTACCAATCCTTAGGGGACATCTATACCCCAAAAATTACTATAAACCCAATATGATAACTTTAGATTCAGCGGTTTGCTCTGTAAATCGTTTTGAAGAATTTTCCTCATCAAGCTGGAAGCATCAAGTTTGACCCTTTTTACAAATAGTATATCAACATAGAAACATTATTATATTAACAAGATAAGCCGAAATTGCCCATTTCTGTATGAAATACTTGAAATTCGTTTTACTTTAAACGAGTTTAAACTGTTTCATAAAGTCATCTTTAGCGATCAATTATTCGCAAACATATTATTTTATCTAATTTCAGTTATATTATTTATACATATCTTCATGAGTATGATTCCTTAATGACATTAAAGTTGTATTTTTAATTTTTTTTGTGTATGTTCTCGTCATTCTGTATATGAACCTTTCTAATTGAGATCGTTCCCATGACATCACAGCGGTATTACAAACTCAAATATGTTATTCTCTTAACTTTGCGGTATTACAAACTCAAATATGTTACTCTCTTAACTCTGCGGTATTTAAACTCCGCTCTTTTGTTCGTCTTCTAAATTATACATATTAAAACAGAATCCTTCTTATTTCCACAATGGAAGGAGATCCATTGATTAAATATATCATATGTTCGAATTTTAGAGCAACAATGTGATCTACTGTTGTAAATTAGGCAAAAAAAAAAAAAAAAAGAAAGAAATTGTCGAAATTCAGGAAAAATTTGCGATTATATTAGTATCATCAAAAAACAAATTATATATATTTTAATTTTGAAACAGTGTAAAATTTATTTTTGTGTGGAATTGCTTCCAGAAGTTATTAGCTGGGATGTGAAAATTTATTTTAATTTTTAATTAATTAAAATTTCAAAAAGAATCGCTCCGAACTGCACATTTTCAACTCCAAAGTTTTATTGCATTGGGAATATGCGCCAAATTTAGTAGCAAGGTATCAAGAGGTCTGGCCTGCTGAACTCCACCACATACACACAGAAAAAACGGACATGAACATACTGTTACAAACCTGTAATTTTGCTTCCCAGTACGACTAGTGTCATCGTAAGAAAGACAGGATGTACGATCTGTCCTGCGCGTGCTAATCGTCAATGAACTCAGAGCTTGGCGACTAACTTGGCGAACATTTGGCGACTTTGGCGACAAAATGGATCATACTGGAAAGTTCGAGAAGTTTCACGATCCATCCAGTAGGAACCGAGATACACCCAGAGACGTCCTGATTGGTCAGAAGATTCTAGCCCCGCCTCCCGGAACTATAAAAGACGGGCACTCTGAAGCTTCAAAGTTCGCTCGGATGACTCTAGCAGTTGCAAGAGCAAGAGTAGTAGTAGGAGTGTTTATCCAGGAAGCCCTATTTATCCTACTGAATTTATTCAGGAAATTCAAAACCACTGTAACTATCTAAGTATGACGCACAGATCCTTGAAGGATTCTAGGAATAGTTTAAAGCATTTGGAAGAAGGAGTTAGTACCGTTAGTCGTATAAGGACCGATAGGGGTAGAAAGAAATGGGCAGATGAATACAAAAGAAGAGTTACTATGTTTGAGGAAAGATTAAAGAACGCAAAACCCTGCATCAGGAGATATTGCGGAGCACATGATGGGGACAAAAATCTTTGTGCACATATTAAATATCATCAGACCAGAATTCAACAACTTAACTCCATTGCAATAACCTTCATTGACATCCTTGAGCAGATGAGAGAAAACAACCTAGAACACACAACCCAATACCTAGATGACTACTCAAAGAAATACAAGCTGACATCAGAAATAGAGAAGAAGAGTTAGGTGAACTAGGCCCATGCCCTGTCACGAAATGTGACAAACACACTCCTGACAACGAAGAACAACCCACCCAGTCAGCAATTATGGAACATATGACAAAAAGTGAAAGTATTCTAATGGACATGGAAACTGATCAGTCCTTCTAACCTGTCGATAAAAGGAATACGTCAAAAAGAAAAAACTCCATAGAAAACCCAGACCTAACTACCAGCAATAAATTTCAAATTCTAGAAAAAGAGACCCAACAACCATGAAAAGAAATTCCCCCCATACATATGAAACTATCGGAAGGATATAATCTAATATTGCAACAAATCAACAGAGAATACCCCAATACTGACAATACCTACTCAAACGGATTCATCAAGATCACCCCCAGCACCAATGAAGAAAGATTAGGAATCATAGATTTCTTAAACAAAAAGTAGCTCGAATACGTGCTGTCCGAAGACCCCACAGAGAGACCCATCAAAATCATTATCAAGAGACTGCCTATCAAACATGATATGAACAACTTGAAACAAGAAATGGAAGCATTACATTTTAATATAGGACGCAATTCCCAACTAAAAAACTACAGAAACAAGACCTTCTACCCTATTTTCCTTGTGGAAGTAAAGAAAACGGGTAATTTCAATAACATCTATAATATCACCCACCTGTCCTACATCAGAGTAAAAATAGAAACCTACAGGAGACCCGCCAAAGCTACAGATGTGTAGGATTCCATCACAGCGCAAGGAATTGCAGGTGCAATCCGCGCTGTATTAAATGCAATGGCAACCACACAACTGCAGAATGCCCACATAATTAAAGAATCCCAGAGCCTACATGCATTAATTGCAAGAAAATCGGACACCTGGCCTCCTGGAAAGGATGACCTGCCTATCCAACAACAACCCTAGCCGCAGGATATAGAAGAACATATGCTGACACCCTTAGGAATAGAAAAATTATACCCACAAAAGTTCCAGAATCAACCCAGAAACCACCCACATCAAGACAGAGGCCCCAACATCAACAACAGTCACTTGATCCTACCCCACTTTCAGAAGCTCACAGCCCTCCAACCAGCATCTTAGAGATGAAAGAATTAATTGAAGCCTTCACAGAAATTAGAAAACTATTACAAGAATTCCCCGGACTCCTAACTGCAGCAGAAAAATTAAAGGGAACATAGTCAAAAGAAGAACGAAAACTCATCCTTCTAAATACTCTTCTTGAATTAGTCGCAGCTCTCCCGCCCACCTGAAACTAGCAAACTTCTGATTCGCTGCACTGAAACAATAGTAAATCCACTACCTAATCCTCACCAAAATCAAAACCTTCCTGCATCACCCTCTCCTACCCCCTGACAGCCTGCTTTCCTATTGGACAAGACATCACCCTCACTCTCCCTCACCTGCCATGTGAAGTTTCCTCCAGAGGACTCTGTTCATTTCTTCTTCGCCCACCTTCCCCAGCTGACGTTCACAGCTCAGGTCTATCTATCTTAAGCCAAGTGCATTCATTTGCAAGGTTTGGAGGTAGCCCATCTCGGGCGGGTACTCCATCAATCGTTGTCATCTTGTGCTTCAAAGTTCAGGGCATAATAGGATGCCAGGCTTGTACTTAAACAGGACCTTGAACATAGCTACGCAAGGTGGGTGCTCCGCTAATTCTACCATCTTCGTCGCTGCGGGGAAGAAGGAGTGGTGTAAGAGCAGTCGTGTGAGAAGTAGCGAGTCGGCAGCTAAAGCGAGAAGTTCAGCCGTTGGAGAGACGGTAGAGCGAAGCTCCCAGGAACCCCTCCCCTGCTGGATTCTGTCTATCCGCTTCGTGTGCTGCTGTCTACTGAAGTGTGCTACTATCGTCTACTGTGTTCGTCTCTGCTGTACATAGTTGTAGTCTGTGTACTCGATGTCTTTGTGCTGTCCTGTCTTCGTGTAAATAAACGTCGTTGTTTTTTTTTCTACTGCCGCCTGCTGATTTAGCGTTCTCCACACTATATCATTTCCACTATCCAAACGAACCCGGAAATTTCGTAATAATACATTCATCTTTATTAGCAGTAGAGTCAGAGATCGTGCATGAATATAATAAATTTATTTTTCACAATTTCCTACATTTTATTACAATAATGTTGCCAAATCATCCTCAGTCTCTATCTTTTCTAATTATAAAAATGAATATGTATGCTGGTATATGTGTACTGCCACTCTGCAGACCAGATCGTTTGAACTAAAGCTACGAAAGTTTTCATATATATACCTAAGGAAATGGGCAGTTCAGAACGATTTTTTTGAAATTTTTAATTTGAATTTTAATAAATTAAAAAATGTTAAATTTTTGCATTTTTTAGGGATAATTTTCAAAAATACTGTTAGAGTTTTGATTCCCTCCGGTGGAGAAAAGGGAAAAATTTGTTCCCAGATGTATTCGAGACGCCGACGCGGCGACATGCACACACTCTCTCTCTCGTCTTTATGTTGTGGTGTGTTTGTGTAGTAGCTTAGAAATGTCCGTGTCCATATATGTGTGAAAATAAAACCTATGAAAGTTTCAACTCCTGCTTCGTCATTAATGGAATTGTCATGCACTGACTGAACAAATACTATTACGCAAATGTAAATTTTACACAGTTTCAAAATTTTAAAAATTGTTTTATTAATATTGCCTTTTTAATAGTCGCGTGCATCTTTCCTGGATTTGTGCAATGTTTAAGAAAAACTTTTACTCAATTTCTAAAAATGGATTGCATTGTTGTTTTGAAACTCAAACCGTTTTTATTATTTTATTAAAGATTTCCCTGGGTAATTTTTTTTCTATTCTTGAAAGCTAAAGACGAAGGATTCTGTTTAATTTTTGTGTAAATTACAAGACGACAAACAAATGATTACAATATTGCGAAATTTTGAAGAAAGGTGAATTGAATATATATGTTTGGAGTCAGCGTTATGGGATTGTTTCTTTTAGAAAGGTTGATGTACACAAGAAACAAAACATAAGCAATATAATTATAACAATTCAACTTTAATATTAGACAATTTGGCGAAATCAGAGACATTAAATTATATCTAAACTATTCATCTGAAATCAAATATAACCACAATATGCCTCGCGAACCAGCTAATCGCTTCAGATGATTAATAGCTAATAAAAATACGTTTTGTTTGTTTTTCTTTAATCAGGTTTACAAAAAAAAAGCGTTTCTAATGCATTTTTATGTAACAAGTAACTGGGTTTTTTTTTTCTTCAGTAAACTGGGGTTTTTTTCTTATTGAAAGAACGGCAAATCATTAAAGCATAACTGAATTCTTTTTAGATTAAATTTCTTATAGTATGATTACTTAATCAAGAATAAATTAAAAGTCTGAAAAAAGAAAATTATTTACGAAGCAGAAATCATGTATATTAAAAATCACTTACATACAGAAAAATCAAATAAATCGTTCTGAAGGGTAATTAATGCTCCGTTAAGTTAGTCGGCCTGAATGAATTTTGAGAAAAGGAAATGGAAAATGTGAATCGGTAATCAAAATTACAGTAACCTAGAGATCATGATGGAAAAAAAAGTCTCTAAAAAGCATTTCGAAATGAATGAAGCGCACAAAATCACCATTCATATACTGACTTTTTCCGAAATAACTTCAAGGCGCCTTTTCTACATAAAACCCATTAACTCTTAATTTCTTTTCTTTTTGCTCATTTCTTGTTAAATTTTCAATTTCTTGCACTTAAATGGCCTCTCGGAGCTTCCACTTGTGCATAAAGTTCATACTCATCCCAAACACAGGGAAAAGCAATTAGGGAACGTGGCCTCCAGAGTCTTTCAGAACATTCTAAAATCTGCTTGTGGTAGTTAGCTATCTTGTAATGGAGTTATTATTTGGCAAATGCAAGGGGTGTGGTCGTGCGCGCTTTTTCTGCTTTTTTAATAAGCGATGTTATTATTTCGTAAATGGAGCTAGAAAAAAACTGCAACGTTTTTCATTAATTTAGCCTATGACTCGAGTGGTAAGGGTGTGGTGGGTTACGTGAATGTACGTTACACCTAAGTAATTAAATTTAAAAGCATTTGACAATTATCTGATATGCTTCTGTGCATGTTTTGTTAAGTTTTTGGAACATTTCCCGAAAAACTGTAATATCCCAAATTAAATAATTGCTAACTATTGCACAATTTGGTTTTAATATCGACCAAAAAGCGCAAAGAAAAAAATTTGCCAAATTATAAAAATATACTCAAAATGGAATCTCTTGCTATTTAGTTTGACCATTCAAATCGCCAAATTGGCAAAAAAAATTTCTTGGTGCTTTTTGGTAGCCGTTACAACCGACAAAAACCCTAATTATTATTGTATAATCATAAGATTGATTTTCTATGGAAGAAACTTTTGATGAATTTCATAAAAAAGGAGTTCCAATATAATAAATAAACAAATGGTGCATGAAAATTTCTATAAAATTTAATAGCATTTTAAAAAGACAACGATTAAAAATGAATTTCGAATTTTCTGACAGAGGCTTAATAGGATACATAGAAAAGAAAGTTTCAAGAAAAGATTCATTAAAAATAAATTTTAATTTAAAGAAATTATATTTAGAAATTTTGTTTAATTAAATATTTCCATGTAGCGGAAATGTCGTTCAGCAGACTATGTGATAGGGGAAAAACAGTTCAACAATGGCAAAATACTATAAAAATCAGAGAAAAAACAACAAAAAATTTATGAATACTCGTAATCAATATGATATATTTGTAAAATAGGAATTCAACTATAATTTTATGAATTTAGAATTCACTAAAATATATTGATTAATGCTGACAATTTGTAAAGCAAAATCAAAAGATTCAAATTCATTTACAACAAACAGTCCATGACACAATACTCAATTTCGGAAAAATGCAATAGAATAATTTTTAAGCATTATTTTCCTAGAATAATTATTTCAAAAACTGAGTAATTTAGAATTTGGTCCTCAATTACATACATTCTTTTATGGTTTTAAGGCAAGATTATATAAATCACAAACATTTAAACAACCAGACTCAAAGTTTTTTTCGCATCTTAGTATCTTTGTTTATAATTAAAAATTGTGTAAGTTTATTTAAGCATATTTAAGTAACGTAAGTAAAATTATTACCTAGATTTATTTTGAAGTTTATAAAAGTGCAATTCCGTCTGATGCGCATGCGCACTAAGAGCAGTAGCGCCCATGATTGAAATTTACAAACTGTAAATAATTAATTCGTAACAGCAACATACAGAAATGAGAAAATGTCATCGCCTTCAAATAAAACCATTTTTGTAAATAGTTAGAAATTAGCTTAAATATTTAACTTTTTTTTGCATATATGATTGTGTTTTGTTAATGTGACTAAATAATTTTAATAGAGCTAGCTTAGTATTAAAAATTAATTAAAAATACTGATTATTTAATTAAAATGGAGATAAAATGTGGATTGTTAAATAATGATTTATTATATGGATTTTTTTTCTTTAAATCAAAGTAAATAATATGATCATGTATTTATGAATAATTTTGTGTATGTGCGTGTATGCGCTGGCGCTAAGTAGACCATACCCATAACTGCCGAATTTGACGCAGATGCAGCTTAGAAGGTAGGAATGTTAACTTCAGAGTGATTCTTTGGAGATTTTAATTAATTAAAAATTAAATTGAAATTTGGCATTTTACCGTTTGAACTTACGGAAGTAATATTGCCACCAAATTCAATTTTATACAGCTGGTTTTTGTTAATAAAATTCTTTTTTTTTATTGATGCCAATAATTATGCCATTTTTTTTCCCAATTTTGGCAAATTTTAAAGAAATGCCTAATTTTTAATAATAGATTACACTGTTTCCCTGAAATTCAAGCCGCTTTCATTATTTTATTCGGTCAACAATTTTTAAAACTTATTATTGATTTGCGCTCGCTCGGTGTTTTACCTTGCTTGAACGTCCTTTACTCGTTCATTTTTAATCTAAAGAGTGCAATGCTGCTTCGACTCTCACGGAATTTAAAAGGATTTGCACATTATGAAATGATCGAATGTGTGCTGTAACTCTGAGAAATATGATTAAGAAATTCGTTAAAATAAATCTCTTACGGGCCAGCAAATGATGAAAAACAGCATTGGACGAAAACAACAAAAGTTTATGCGAGCATCCAATGACCAAATAAAGGCACAATATGCCTAGCGTTTTGACATCTTACGTAGATCATATATCGCTTATACACAGGAAAGGGCAGCATAGTGAAAGTATTGCACGTAAGTGGTCCAGGTTAAATTTAGTCCAGTTTTTATTAACGTCCCGTTTTAAAGCAACCTTAGGGCCACTTTGAGACGGACCTCGTAATTTTGAACTGCGGTCAAATGATGAGGATGACACCTGAGCTAGAACCCCCTCTCTAAACTTCCACGCCACACCAGCGGGAGGACGCTTGACTTCGGCGGATTTAACGTGCGCCAGACAAACTTACACTGTGGTTCTTCGGTGGAATCGGGTCTCGAACCTGACATCTTCCGGTTCCGAAGTTTAGCTCTTATCACCAGGCCATCGCGGCCCGTAAGTGGTCCAACACAAACCTATTATTGATTAATAAACGATTATAAATTTCACATTGTTTTTTTTGTTGTTGTTGTTAATTTGTTTCTGTATACGGATATTTTTTAAAAATTTTATTTCTTTAGCTTTGAGGAAATTTTACAAAATCCTTTTTTTCGGGTGTTTATTGCAATTATTAACTCGTTTTCTATTCCTACAATACCAAAACCTCGCTTACTTAGCGACTTCTGTTACTTTTTTTGCGAAAATTGTCAACATTACTAAATGTCAAAAATCATAATACTAATTACTCAATCAGATTCAATGAATATTTTTGACAAGATATTTCACTAAATTTGAGCAATAATAATTATTTCTAGAGCAAGTCTATTGCATAGATCTATCTTTAAAACTATACAAAAATGCCCAATTTTTGTCCAGATTTGAATTTTTAAATATTTATTAGTTATTGTATACTAGCAGAATCTAGTTTACAATTAAGGAACGTATACTAATAAAAAATGCAAATTGCAATTAAAATTCTGAAATTATTTATATCAACTAACATAAATTAAATTTGTTTGAAATTGGAATTTCATTTCAGATGGCCTATCACACACTTTTTACTTTGTTGTTATAAAAATGTATATAGTTGATATCTATATATTTATTTGATGTCTACTTGATACATAAAACGCTTCTTTTTTTTTATTTCTATGCTATTATAAGTTTTCAAATATTCGTCTGTTCAGTTACGGCAGTAATAGATGGGTTTTTAAAACCATGCAAAGTCCAGAAGGAAAACAAATGTATCGTGTAAGTAACCAAAAATTTTCAATGCTTTAAATTAAATAAATTTGAGAAAATTTATTAAATGCCCTTCTAATAGAAAATAGATATATGCTACGTGATTTACATTTTATTTAATTGCAATTATTTCGCTTACAAGGGAACAAGTCCTATAATTTAAATTAATTAAATATTAGGATTATTTAATTAAAATTTAGGAAATATTCAATAAATTTTCATTTATTGAATCAATATGGCATTGAATAAAAATACTGTTTCATTTAAAATGCTCAAGGGATTGCTGAAGTTATTATAAGAATAAACAGGGAAATGCACAAAAATTCAATCAAAAATTATGAAGCATAAAAAGTAGGTAGGTGAAATTCATAATTGGTTGAAAAACGTTAATTAGAAAATACTTTAAAAAAATTGTACGAAATTTTCATAATTAAATGGGCACTTTTCTAAAATTTAATTTTTAAAGTATTTAAATGTTAGTAATTTTATTTATTATACTAATATAGTTAATAAATCTATTTTCTGTATATAATAAATAATAAGGCAATTTTTATAGAGAGCCTTATAAGGATTGTTTAAATTGCAATACACGTGTCTCTTCTCAGAGTAAAATTAGTGATATTACATTCGAAATAATAACTCAAAATAACGGCTAAATTTAACAACAATTTTATTAATTATGCACAGCGTCAAAGACGACGTTATTACTTTCATTTTTTCCCTTTATAATTTATAATTTTTGGTTTTGGAGTTAGCTGCGAATATGGCATGTGCTACTAGTACAATAAATAGCGATTAATACAACATATTTTTATATAATTCCATATATAAAATGGAATTATACTAATACTAATTAATTCTATATATAAAATCATAAACTAATTAATTATATAATAAAATTGTATACGCCAGTGCGATGAAAAAGAAAAGTAGTGAGTCTGAAGACTTCCATTCTGCTTTATGGGTTTATGGACTAAAATATTCTGATTTCTTAAATATAATGATCTGAGCTTCAATTTTGTGTCAATTAGCAATGGTGTCCATAGAGTATACTGCATCTTCTCCCCTGCCCCCCCCCAATTTAGGTACATCACTGTTTTAAAATAATTACAAATTTGTGGAAAATATCGATAGATATTATTAACACTTTTCATTATCAATATTATCATTTATATTTACTTGTCACATTTGTAGGCCAGGTAGAATCCGAGACTAAGGGCTTGTTCATAGGGAATATTGGTAATACTTTTTTTTCCAATGAAATCGCTTACGCATAACTTGCTCATGAATTCTTCAAAAAATTAGTTTTAAACACCAAATTATGACAGATATAAAGCCGTTTTAATTTAATAATCTTGAAAACGGCTATTCATCATGTGCTTGAATCTTCCTAAAGGAATCGCATCCCACGACAGTCACGATCTCATTAAAAGCAAGATTGTGCTGGTAAACTATTTTACAATTGTCCAATGCTTTTCAAAATACTTAACTCTACTTGCTTTTTCTTCAAGCAAACTGCGCATGTAGAATAAACATTTTTCTTCCTTCGCATTCAAAAATGAAAAAATACAACGCGAACAAATATTTGATGGAAACAATTGAGCCAGCTTGAATTACAAAGGAACAATGAAACTCAAAACTGAAAATTATGCAAAAAAATATATATATTTCAAATGTCAGCTTTCAGGAAAATTGCTTTTTCATTAAACTGGTATCATTGAAAAAATAAGTTTCTGAATTTTATATTAATGTAAAATTTCTATGCTGTAATATTTTCGGAAGTTGCTGCGAAAATGTGTTGAACTCTTTCTGATTTAACTAAAGATTAAAAAAATTACTCGTGGGTTCACATTCTAGCCGTCTAATTAAAATTGTGCCGAAATTGGTAGCTCTAGGCGAAACGAACCGATTTTTAGAGCGCAAAAAGACAAAGAGAGACACTCCTTACTCTTTTTTCACTTTTAGTTGAGATTAAGCCCCCATAAAAATGGTGAATACGTGATTTATCAAGTATTAAGTATATTTTTCATTAAGAATTCGAATATATTTTTGCTTCTAAAAGTACAGACCGATAAACAGTCATGCCTTACGATATTGGTTCTAAAATTGATACGCATCTACGCTTTATATGATAAATATATGTGTGCCAAATTTTATAAATTCTTTTTATTTTGTAGTCATCGTGTTTGATGCACACAAATAATTGAAATCACTATAATGAAATGCATCCCCAAACTTACTTTACATCATTAAAATGCAAACAACGAGTAATCTAAAAATCAAATAATCAGATTAGATCTCTCAAACTTCCCAAATTATTTTTATCCTATTGTTAAAAATAAATGCATCTCCTATCATTTAGATGATAAAAGTTTTATTGTATTTACCAAATCAAATTGCTAATTGAGAATTGAAGCCTCAAAAACAAAACATAAATAAATGACACGTCTCTCATAAACTACTTGGAAACTGGTATCCTTCGATAAAAGCGTCTTTTTTAAGGATTCTTATCAATCAAATTTCTGCACAAAAGGAAATCGGAAAATATTAAGAGCAAATTATAAATGGACAATGTCTAGACTGTGTTTGGACGAGCGCCAGAGATTTATTTAGCGCTTAGCTAGCGTTTTACGGAACTGTCATTTTCTAAATCCGTGCAGTTTGCAAAGAATAAGCAGTCCAGCGTTAGAAAGCGACACTGGCAATCCTTTACGAAAATTGATTACAAGGCTGACCCTTATCCCGTTGGAAGATGTACGGCTTATCCTTGAGTGGCAATGCATTTAAAGGAGAAAATTGATCTCTGAATAGTGTGAAACGTTTAAAATGAAAGTAAAAGAGCATGGATCAAAAAATTTTTATAATTATTTGGTGTAAATTGTAATTAATGCATTTGATTTTCCACTAGAAAGTCAGAAACAAATAAGATATAATGGTCCAATTGCTTATATGGATTATTTGGCAAATCCAAGAGCTTAATATGGAACCTTTTTTTTTTCAAATACTGATTTTGATTAATAACAAACAAGTTTGTTAATCAAGTATTTGCTTGATTTTGTTCATCAAATCAACTATTTAATTTTATATTAAAGTGAATTTAACCAAAGTTTTGAGCGATTTCTATTGTATATTCAATTTAAGGGGTAATTTTTTTTATTTTAAGATATATTTTATCGATTTATAATTTTTCGTATACGAAATATATAAAGAGAAAACATTATCTCCAAAAATATTCGAACTGGACATTTTGACGAATCTTTATGTTTCAGACCTTTATGAATTCCAAAAACACAGTTTTTGAAATTGTCTGTCTGTTGTTATCATAACACGACAACTCAAAAACATTTTGATTTAGAAAATATTTGGTATATCGTCCTTATATTGCATTTGTAAATTTCTATCAAATTTTGAACGAGGCCCTCTCAAAGAAAGCCATTCGAATATAAGATAACAGGGTGACTATAAAAAGAAGAGAGTTTGATGGATAAAATTTGGTACAGTGATTCTACATCTGTATTGTAAGCACCTATCAAAATTTGAGCCAAATTCGACTAAGAGTTGAATGTCTGTCGGTCTTTACCTTCAAAGTAGTATAGATGCGTATCAAATGTAAAACCATTACCGTCTAGAGCATGGCTTCCAATCTATACTTTCACAAAGTCAAAATACATTGACTTAAAATACAATAACCCAACACAGTAACTCAAAAAAAAAACAATGACTTAAAGCATATGATTTTCTTGCTACAATTGTAGTTCTATATTATTTCATTCAAAAACAAATTCGTCCAAAATGCACATTCATTTTTCTGGTACTTGTGTAATTACCGCATCCGAACAATTAATCGCCAAAAGTTATCGCAAAAGATCACACACTAATGGATTCTTTCACAACTATTGGAGCCAATGTCATGAGATTAATAATGTATAATTACATTTATTAGAAAATATGTAAGGAAGTTTCAGGGAGATCTCTCCGCGGGATGTCGATTTTACCCTTGATCCAAATACTAATTTCTGGAGATAAGCAAATACTTCCAGTTGAAAAAGCGCATTGGTTATGTAAAGAAATATATTTTACTTTTTTTAGTCAATATATGCATTTCTGGAGCTCAAAAATTATGAGTCACTCGGTTTGGTTAAAATATCTTTGACATGCTAACATTTTAAACAAACAAAAAATGATTCCCTCTTCCACAACTAAACTCGAATGAGTTATAAAGCTTTGAATATTATTATTTCAGAGCATTTGAATGGTCATCTTGAGGATGAGGATCTGCCATTCATTCTATACGGCGTTTCATCAAGGCTGTCGTTAATTGACAAAATAATGAAACTCAATGGATAATAATTCGATCGCATAAAAATATAACACGATTATTTTTTCTGAAGTATATTCGATAACTCAAACAGCACAAAATATGACTTTTTACATCATTTAAAGTATAACTATAAAGATGTGGAAATTAGTTTTCTGGCCACGATTACAGAAGACTTTCTATATTCTTTATATATTCTCCTGTAATTAAAGTCTCTATGTCTCCAAATGTTAAGTGCCGAATTAAATAAGCCAATAATCAGACTGGTGTAAAACCTTGAAACAGTCCAATTAATAAAGGATCTATCCTGATTAATAATTTTCTGCTTTGTTCGAATAAGTGACGCTGTTATAAGGTTAAACTGAATGTAGAGCTTATAGATTTTTATTATACCCATATCAGTAATAGATAACGATTAGAGCAAATGTATTGTTTGTAAGCTGATGGTATTTAGAAATAGTTTTAATAAAAGTATAGAAATGATTGTCTGTCGCATTTTAGAAATTAAAGTTTTAAAAAAACGAAACAAGACATATGTTTTAATTTTTGATAAATTATTTATTTTAACATCTATCCGCCTTTGACTACCAACTGATTCAAAATCTTTTTTGATTAACATGATATTAATTCTTCCCTTAATTAAACATTTTTGAAGGATTCTGAAATTGTGACAGATAATACAATCGTTTTATATTAATGCATTTGTTCTCTTTATCGTGTAAATGATCTTTCTAAATGAAGTCGAATGCTATGAACGTAAGTGTCTACATAATCCGTTTCGAATTCTAAATTGTTTTTTATGGTGACGAAATTTCACCTTCTAAAGGAAGCTTCGTAGATAACACGATCATTCTTCCTTTATTTTCAACAACGGAAGAAATACACGCAATTAAATATTTGAGAGAAAAAAAAGAAAAAGGTTTAAACAGTAATAATGAAATCTGCAGTTAAAATTTATGCATATATATATATATATATATATATATATATAATATTAACTATCGAAATTCATGAAAACTTTGCAGGACATCTGAATTTGTATTTAAAAAAAACAAATTTTTATATAAATAATTTTTGTGCAATAATTTCGACAATCTACATAACAGAAAATCGTCGAAATATCTCTTAATTGTAAAAGAAAAACAAGATCTTAAAAGTAATATTTTTAGTTAAAGTTACTGTTCTAAGTTACTGTCCTGATTACTAAGTTCTGATTCTAAGTTACTGTTACAAAGTTAATACAATTATAGAATTTCAAAACATAGATAAATTGTGGATGTTCAAGACGAAAAACATAAAATTCCTTTCCAGTACATAAATATGGCATATAAGGCTATTCTAATGGGTTGTAATAATATAATATGTAGGTTCATCCACTCTTTCGTCTCGAGGTGCCTACGGTCTAAAATTTGGATTTCATTAATGGCCTTTTCTATTATACTTACAAATAAAAATATTTTATAATTTCTGAAAAAACGATATCACAAATATGAAAAAAGCTTCTGTTTTCTAAATAAATTAACATATAGATTACTATTTAGTTGCATTTAGTTCAGACATTTTCTGAGCAATAATTTTCTCGATTCAAATCTGATAAGTTTCTAAGATTGCACTTTCATAAAAACGTTCACAAATGACTAGCATATTTACGACTGCTTAAAGTTTATAATAACAAAGCTTACTTTACACGAATTTACTCATAAAATTTCTAATGAAATGTCGAAAATACGTGCTTGAATTCATTAAGTAGGGAAGCTATCACGATATATGCTAATACATAATTCATGAGGACGCCATTGTGGAAGAGATAAAAGTAGCCAATCACAAATTATTTGTAACTCAAAAGATACACGATGTTCATGGAAAATATCCAATGACCTTGAATGAATCATATTATAGCTTCTGCGTTTAACAGCTATTTCGTGATACAAATCATGAAATGTATTTCTTTTTATCAAGCATATATACTGCTAGAAAATATAAAACTATTTTCCCCATCTGTTTCAAATTGATATTTTGAAACAAATGGGAAATGTTATTTTTATTTAATTTAATTTAAATCTTTTATAAATAACTTCGTATTTATGATTTTTTTATTATATTTATTATTTTAACAATATGGCTTATTTGCTATGTTTTTGAAAAGCCGTGTTTTTAAATTTCATTAAGCTAATGAATTTTCCTAATAGAGGGAGTTCTATGATATAATAATGTCAATAAAAATTTAAGCACTTTCATTTCAAATCGCAATTCGTGTTACTTTGTAATTCCTCATGTAAAAAAAAATACTATGTCAAAAAAAATAATAAATTAAATCTTCTTTCCTATGGTTTTAACAATGAATGAAAATCACATTATGATCTATTTAGTGAAACAATTCAAATGATTTTAATCTCAATGGAAGAATGAAATCTATCATTGAAAACGCTGTGGAATATTTTCAAAAAATTATCAAAACTGAATAAAAATTATACTAAAATTAAACTAGCGTCATTGGACAAATACTTTGTCAACTTTGTCAACTCTTGAAATAGTGTGAAAATTAATTTTATGCAATATTGTTTTAGGTTATTATGGTAGAAAGCCCGAAAAATTTCGCTTCATTTCAATTAATGAAAATTCTGATCAAAAATTAAACAAAAAAATGCACTTTGTTAAAAAAGAAACTATTAAAAATTGTACTACTTAAAATATTACTACGTAAATGTAAAAAAAAAAAAATAATAACTCATCCCCACCATTTGAAGTTTATCTTTTCGAAATCTATTTCTAGCATTTTGATTTGTCTTGTTAAATGCCAACACATACACATATTTTCCTTCACTTTTAGTAAATATAAGACTTATAAAAAAAGTGTTATCATGTCTGTTAAGCTGTGATTAAAGAAATTTCTTTGCTTATATCAGCCCAAATTGGTGCTAGAATTCAGGAAATCGCAACACTTCAGTAAAACAGGATGAATTATTCTCTATTATGGCAACATAATAAAGAATAATTCATCCTGTTTTTTAGAAGATTGAGTAACATATTTTATTTAGTTATTAGTACTTTTTATTCCCTATTTTACAGGTACCTTAAAAAAGAAAAAAAAGTCATTTACAAATATAATTGACTTTATCGTTTTATCTATTTTACAAAATGTAATCAGATTTCAATGACCAGTAAGATTATTTTAGTTACAGTTAATATAACTTTTATAAATGTTAAATTCAAATATTAGACATGCCTAGACGTAGCGGAAAATAAATGACAGTCGTGAAAATAATTGATATCAAATTGGTGCTAGAATTCAGGAAATCGCAACAATTCAGTAAAATTAATTTTTTATGCGAATACTATTAAATTAAAACTTTATGTTTTTACTTTGATTTATATCATATTGAAATATATCAGCCCATATTTTTGAGTAATTTTTTCAAACTACTTTCTAAGAGACTTAAGAAGTAATCCATTTTCCTTTATAATTCCGCTTTAAGTTATTTAACACAAATTTGAAACTATACAGTGAAAAGTATTTTTCCAATGATCCTTTTATAAATTCTGAAAACTGTTGACAAAATGTAGAATGTTTTATGTAAAGACCAATCACAAATGACTTAATTTAAATTCTTGCTATTTAAAAAAAAACTTTCTTTTCTTGAATGTAAATATTTATTTGATTTCACTATTGTAAGTTGTGTAAATATTTCATTTTGCCTCATATCAGTTTTGATAAATTTAAGAAAAGATTTCAGTGTATACATATTATAGATGCTTAGTAGTCTTATTTTGAACAAACTTTAATTTTTCTATTCTTAACTGTAAATGAGTTACAGAGGTTTAAATTTGGGACGTCCTAAGCTGTGCTTTTGACCACCATAATATGGTCAGAAATACAACTTGAATGAATATTTTTTGACCAGGTCAGAAGTACAATACTTTTTATTTAGAAGAAATTAGAAATACTTGATTCAAAATCATTTTCTCAGATTTGGTGTCAATGTTAATTTGCTCATAAATTTTTCTTTTGCCCTTACTTATAAGGCCTTTAGCTAGCGATTTACATTTCAATCTTAAAAACCATTATAATGACGGATTTGTAAATACTTTTTTATGAGTTCTAGATAAATTTTCCTTTTTAATTGCTCTCTTGATTAGAAGCTTACTCTCGAAACAAGGACGGATGAACTGATTTCTGAATTTTTAACCATACTTAATATGTACTTTAAACATAGTGTATATGCTTAATATTTTTTAAGCATATATTGGACACACAATATTACGCAATATCTTAATTTCAAATGATTTAATTATTAAATTAATTATCAACTGAAGTTATTTATTACGAGATTATTTTTCGACTGCAATTTTCTTTCTTACGAGATTACTTTTTGAATGTCATATCACTTTTAATTCTTTAATTTGCGATATGAAACTACCTTTTATTCAAATCTTATAAGTATTTTATCAGTTATATCTGCCCAAATCCTGAAAGTTTTTCATTATTACTCCTTGATAAATATGAAACTAAAGTAACTATTCCTACTGAGATGACAAATCAATAGGTGAGATTATCATAATTTTTCATCCACGAAACAACCATCGATTGTCTACGCTTTATAAGGTTGTATTTAATTCATTAAAAATTCATTACCAGCAATGAAGACCTGGATGTTAAATCCAAGCAATAATGGTCGACCTGTCATCATATATGATATGGCCAAATAGAATGGAATTGCTTTTATCAGATAAATGACATTCAGTAATATCGTGAAAATATTCTGTGTTGCATGTTTGTTCCGATTAATGACAATATTTTTACTGATCATGAATTTCTGCTCAACATGTGTTCCTTAAGACAGATGATTCATCCACATCTCATGGGTGATTCAACATATATTTTGATTGAAACTCCTGCAGTTTTAAATATGACATAGATTTCTTCAAGAATGATGAATGTCTTCCATGGGAATGTAAGGGCAGTACATCATTATCCTGTTGCATCATTTATCTTTGCTGAGCAGCACAGCAAAGCACAGAAAAGGAAAGCAACAAGTATAGAAATACCAAAGTTTAAGTCAAAGATTATCTCAGACATTTCTGAAAAAATAGCCTTGCAGGCATGAAAATCAAATGATTCTCTTCAAAACAAAAACAAACAAAAAAAAAGAAAGAAAGAAAACGTAAAAGGGACGAATAGAAAAGAAACATTGTTTCTTTCACGAAAAAAAGATAAAAATGGATGAATTCCGAAAGTGACTGATAGAATTTTTCGAGCCTTATTATTTCTTGAAGATTTTCCTCGTTCGTTAAATTGTAGCATAACGAATATACTTCAAAATGAACGTTTTAGAAATTGTGAACTCTTATAAATAACTTTTTCATGTATAAAAGAAATTGCTATTTAAACAAAAATAACTATCTTATTGTATGGGAATAAATATCATTTTATTGTTTATATTTGTTTTCATGATACACAACACTGTGGTTTGATGATTGTGTAAGTTTCTTAAAAAAAAGCAATTAAAAATACTAAGATTGAAATTTTAATCTTTTCAAGATATTCAAAAAATGTAAAACTAAACAGAGTTAAAGTCACCACTCGCAAAATATTTGTGAATTTAAATATGAATCAGAGAAAAAAATCGACATTGAAAATCAGTCAACGATATTACATGCTTTCCTACTCTTTCGATAAAATCCTGAAAGCTGTTCACGGCATAAATGATGAGATAATATTTGGACCAACAAACGTGGCATTAATGAGGTGTGTAGAATATTGTGTTATGAGCTTATTTCGCTTGCAATGATACTGAAACCGAAACATTATTGCAATAGCCAAATGATACGACTGTTGTCGCCATGAAACATCTGCTAATAACCAATCTTTAGAGCACACTAATGTTAGAAAATTAGCACTACAACATTGGAAGACAAAGATCCAGAGATATGGGTATTAGGATGGAACGAAAAAATCAATTTTTGATTTTTAATTTATAATAGCGCGAAAAAGTTGCCTTTTGGTGTAGATAAAATAAATTTAAAATATGAAAAGTATTGGAGTATTTCTTAAGGTGCCGCAAAAACGTTAAAGTTTCATAAAAAAAACCACTTTTTGCAAGTTTTTAAGGATTTTTGCGTGCCTCGATTATGAAATAAAAAGCTTTAAATAGGCGTTGTCATATGAACATATGAACAAAAGTATAAAAAAAAGTTTTACTACTGCACTGGCATGGCACTGAGTCTTCCCCGGCGCGGTTGTTATTGAGACAAGGCGAAAATTTGTCTGTGTCCGGTAAGAAGGAGAGAGCTAGTTTCAAATGAGTAGGTTTGCTGAGTTCAGCTGAGTGTGCGTCTCCGCTTCGTCTATTGTGTAACTGTTTAAAGTAACTAATTGTTATTTTGTGTGCTTGTGTTTTTAGCTATGAGTAAAAAAACTCAGTCTAAATTAGAGAAGAAAATATAAATTTCAGAGTGTTCTATTTTTGCGAAATTTAGTGATTTGCTTGAAGTTGAAACTACTTACGAATCTACTGCTATTGTTATATTAGACGTAACTTCAAAATTGCTTCTGAGAAGGGTTCTTCTATAAGCGAAATATGTGACACTTTAATTCCCATAATAGAACAAATATGGTCAAGAGCTTCTATTCATGTTGCTTCTAGCAAAAGAATTTCATAAATGATAAAAGCTTATCATGCTAAATATAGGAATTTATTAAAGTCTAAAAGCATAAAATTTTCAAATAAGTTTAATTCCAACGTCACAAATCTAGACGTTTATTTGATATTGCTTATTTGTATAAAAGAGAGAAAAAAGTGCTAGTTATGGAATAAAAGGTTCTAAACGATCAACACTCTAACAGAAAAATGGTTATAGGTAATATTGATATTACTACCACAAGCGCTTTGAGGAAGAAAAAAGCAAGAAAGTGTAAAGAACTACAGAGAATAGGCAAGTTTAATCAAGAAAGGACAAAAATACCAATACATCAGAAACGATTACTGGCGACAGTGACAACTCTGAAGAATAACAATGTTCTTTACAAAAAGAGACAAACCAACCAGATTCATCAAATGGACAAGAAGAGATAAAACTACCAGGTGCCTGCATGGTATAATATTAAGTTAAAACTTTCATGCACTTACGATTCCAAACATCTTTTTAACCGTATCTCATATTCACGCTATCTCTCTGACGATCTCAAGAGCGTTATAGACCAAATTGTTCAAAGGAATGGTTACTTTGCTGCTTCAGAAAATATCCATTTGTCCATGCTAAGTGACAAACGTAAAATTCAAAGAGAACTTGACTTACGATTTGTTTTAAAAGCAAGAACAGAAAGTAAAGACAGGAAGAGCAGGAAGTTTAAAGTTCCAAAGATAAACTTCGATGCAAAGAATTACATCGACATGATCTCATGGTTTGGAAATGATGTCGATGAACCCCCGCCTCTTTACTAAAACAACAAACATTTTGCAACTGTAACATTTGTAATCATTAAGGATACAAAAGTAAGAAACGCAAAATTTGATATAAAAAATTTTTTTCGTTATATTTTGTAATAAATAAATTTTTTACAATTGTATTGCTTATATATGTATTTAAAATCATTTTTTGTGACATTATATGAACGAAAATTCATAAAAATATTTTATTAAAGTTAATAATTTTTTTCAATTTTTTTACAAAATTTAAGGTCTTTGAGGCCCCTTGAGATATTGTTGCATTGCAACCAAAATTTTTTAAAATTCCCTTTGAATCAAAAAACTAACTTTTCTCCACTATTACCAAACTAAAACCTAAGGAAAAAAATTTTAAAATCTTTTTTAAAATTTCAATTTTTTTACAAATTTTAAGCTTTTTTGCGGCACCTCAAGATAAGGTAATTTTGAAACCAGATTTTTTAAAGTTGTTTCTGAATCTAAAAGGAAGCTTTTCCGCTCTTTTACCAAAAAATAATAAGGCCATTTCCGTTCCATCCTAATGGGTATGATTAACGAACTTCACTAGCATCATTAATAGAGGCTTTCCAAAATGAAATAAATATTTTACTAATTATCTTGGTCTATGATATGTCTAATTATCTAATTATATCTGTGGTATGCCTATATATATATATAATAATGTTCATCTTTACAAAAATAAATTTGATGTTAAAATTTCTTTGAAAGCGCTTTTATAAATATACTTAAAATAACATTTTCTTTAAATTTAAGATTGGTGAATAAAACCAAAATCATAAAAGCATGCAACATTTATAAAAACATTTCAATTAAATATGAAATTTGATCACAGACATAATACACTCTCATTTTTAAGGAGTGGCAATGAATTTCCTTTCTTATAAATTTCTCTATAGTTGATTTCCTTATTATATTGGTTTTTGCGAGTGAAACTTTACCCTTGCCTTTTTGATAAAATATTTTCTTTTTAATGTTACGATACAAAACCTATTTTTTTAGATATTTTAATTATTTTGTGCGATTTTGTATTTAACATGTTTGACAATTCATTATTATATTGTCTCGTAATCAGTAATATCAGTACCATTATTCGTATTGGATTGAAATTTAATTAAATCTATTAAATAGCAATTAAATTCTGGGAATAGTAAAATAGTAAACTGCCATTAATAATACATGGTTATAAAAAATTTGAAAATATAGCTTATTGAAATACATGAAACGAGACAAGTTGAATAAAAGTGTATTGCAAAAATGATGTATCCTTTTATTGTAGTTATCGAAAGTCTATTTTATGACTCATCCCTCTTTCTCATTTGTATTATTTTGGAAATATATTTATAGCATAATTATGATCAGGCTTTTTTCCCTCTAAAAATGAAACTTTTCTTCAATTTTTTTGACTATAATTTTTTCAACTATAATTAGCAACAAGTGGCATATGCATTAAAGAAAATTTACAAGTAAAGAAGGATTTTTTTTTTTTTTTTTTTTTTTTTTTTTTTGCGTTTCACAGGAATACAAATTTTAAGAAAAATAAATTACTGAATTGATGGAACTGATCTAAAATTTGTAAGACTATAGTAGGAAAAGAGTTATATTTAATAATCGGATAAAAAAAATTAATTAGCTTGAATTATACATTAAAATAAGACAGATGTCATAAATAATTGAAATTATATTACTGGAGAATGTTATGATTAAAAATCCTGTTTATTCAATGTTTTTGAATTTTTGGACTATTTTAACAACTCCAAAATTTAAAAGTTGATATTAATAATGAAATACAGATTAAGAACTCTGAAGAAAAATATAGTTAATTAGCGACACTTTGAGATCATTTGAAACATATATGTCCAATGCAAAAGCAATTTCCGATGTAAACTATAATGAATAGAGAAGTGTTCGTTAAACATACATGCA
The DNA here is from genome assembly GCA_026543865.1 of Argiope aurantia. Classification (NCBI taxonomy): domain Eukaryota; kingdom Metazoa; phylum Arthropoda; class Arachnida; order Araneae; family Araneidae; genus Argiope; species Argiope aurantia. Next base: position 150,595 of record JAPMOR010073830.1, on the reverse strand, counting down.
TGCAATATATTATTATTACTGATTTTGATCTGTGCTGATCATTCTGAAATTGAAATATCAAGAACAAAAGAAGCAAATGCCATACCAAGCATTTAGCGATTTAATTAATTCAATTTTTTTGATCGATTGCAGCAGATAATACCTATTTGGCACGATACCAAACTATTAATCGTAGAAGTACAACACCCTGTTCTAAAAAATTCATTTATCATTTTATATTTCACTTGACAGAAAGTGTTGTATTTCTGCCGTTAAATTCAACTAAAAGCTGACGCCACCCATTCGTAAAATCCATCATTACTTCAATTCATCGACTGTCAGCTAAAATCATTTGCGACAGTCGAGTGAATTTCGAATATTGATAGACTTTCATACCCTATAGATCACAGCAAAGCAAATACGAAAATCGAAGTAATGAATTCTTTTATTCATGGAGTTCTTTTCTCAATGGTATTCGTGTTTTCGGATATTGAAGGTCATTGTATTTTATTTCAAACTTCTATTTAATTTGATTTATTTCACGTTTGTAAAGATGAAATCTCCCAATCGATTTTCTTGATTCCTGAATTTTCTTGTTTCCTGATTTTATTCCTGAAATTTCTACAATTGCTTGTCCTTACACAATATTAATATTTTCATAGATTAGCTATCAATTATTAGTTTAATTTATTTCAGTTTTAATTCCGTATAAATAGCGCCTCCTGGCCAAAAGAAAAGCTTAAACTAGACATTTTTGGAGATCGGTAGGGTTGCTGGGATTACTAATTGCCTAAATTTCATTGAAATATTTCGCATAACTTGATTTAAATGACTCCCCTAGGAAAATATTCTTAAAAGTCAAATTTAAATATATATGTATGTAATGAAATTTTAAACTCTAATTTCAATTTAATTAATTTCCAAGATTTTATCTTAATTTAGCCCATAGTAACTTCATTCTAAAATGTTCTCTTATTCCCTGATCCAATTCCACTTTATCAACGCAAAAATTCAAGAGAGCTTTGTAACATTGCTGAATCGGCTGAAAGTTTAACTTTCCCATACTCCTCGTGAAGGGACAAAATACCGCTGACGAGACAAATTCTTTTTTAAAACCTCCCTGTGTTTCCTTTGCCTTGTCGGCGCGTGTAGCGAAAATCCCTATCAAAATCTCATTGTTTATAAGCACTATGGAGAAATATTTTCCCTATCAATATCTCAGGTTATATAAGACCAGGAATTAAATGTTCAAGAGATTTTTCTCTCATTTCTTTCTGTGTCGTTCTGTGTTGGGTGTGGGCTCGTCGCTCCTGCTTGCACATAATGCGTGCTTCTCCGAGATGAAATAAAACGACGTCAAGAATTCAGAAATCTCTTCACTGTCTTCGAATCTGCCATCTGCTTTTAAAAAGATTATTATGTTTATTTTAAATATATATTATTTTAGAATTTTTATATATTCCAATAGGTTACACATTTCACTAATTTTTTTTGTCTATATTATCGTACATTTTACTATATCACTGTCAAGAGTGGCAGAGCGTAAAAATAATTCACTTTAAAAATATTTTACTATTGCTAGACCTGCAATATAAGCACAGCAGAATTTAGAATTTTTTATTAAAATCAAGCCTTAAACTGAAACCTATTCAACATGGAAAAAATAAGCCGAACCCTTTTAACTTGATCATCAATAATCAGCAAAATGTCAGGATGAAATATTAGCAGCAACAATAAAATGAGTTGAGTTTCATTTGAATAAGAAAATATGGTGTGGATGTAAAGTACTTTTAAAATATTTAAATTTAAATTAGTCTTTATCTTTAATAAAATGGATGTGTATGTTTTGGCGCTCTACAAACTGGACCGTTAGACCTACAGCTACGAAATGTGGCACATATATAAATAGATAGATACATAGATATATTAGAAGGTAAGTGCAGCTTGAAGTGATTTCCGAAAGGTTAATTAGCAGTTTAATTGATTAAAAATGAAGCGAAATGCTGATGTTTATTCACTATAACTCCCGAAAACGTTTTCGCACAACATTCTTTCTTACGCCATTTTAGAATTTAAAAATTATATTTAAATTTAATAACCAGACAATTTTTTGCTGAATTTGTTTCAATTTTTTTGGAAATATTTTTTGTTTAATTTTCAAGAATAGATTACATTGTTACTCTGTTCAAACCGTTTTCATTCTTTTATGAAATATGTAATCCTGTGATTTTATCCCATGGATAAAAGTTAATATGTTTGTAATTTGCAATAAAAAATTAAAGTCGCAATATCGCGAAACTTAGGTCTGTATATTCATGATTTCAATAGGGTTATGAAGTCATGTGTTTGTCTTCATTAGATACAAGTTCACGTACAAAGATAACATAACTTAAAAAAAGATAATTAGATTAACACTGATATGATGTATAATAATTTGACGGGATTATGGTTGCGAAGTTATATTGAAAATATTCATCTGAAATAAAGTAAAACCAGAGACGATTAGTTAGTAATAACTTTGAAACTTGTCTAACCCAAAGAAGTGGAAATTTTCTATGAATATTTATTTTATGTTCGTTTATATATCGTGCAGCTATTTCAGATAATAAATATAGTGAAGAAGACTTATACTTAGATTATTTTTCTAGTCATAAATAAATTAGAAAATTTTAAAAATAATAACAAAAAATACTAAAAAGTTATAAGGCAAAAAATAGTACCATAGTAAAGTTTATTTTTTTAATTATAAGATGATGTTAAAATCATTCTCGTGCCATAATTTTCGGAATTTGTCGACAGAAAAACGATTTTTTTAATTATGAAAATTAAAATAAAAATTTCAAAAAAATCACTTCAAGACCAGTATGTCATGCTTCAAAGTATATATACACTATTTTTTGCATCTCTTCTTCATATGGTCTGACCTGAAGAGTGCCTACATACTCGCAAATACAGATTCATTTTTATTATTAGTAGAGATAAAATATTTTTCTTAAAAAAATTATTTTTAATAAAACTATTAGTTGCCTTTGGCAACTATCTTTCTCGCCTGTAATATTAGTTGTGCTATAAATCAATTAATATAACTCTCCTCAATAGCGAATTTCCACCTGCAGACTGGGAAACTGCTTAGGACCGCTAAGTTGAAAGGGGACCGCAGCGACGATTAAAAAACTTTTTTCTAATGGCTAAATAAATAATTTTTTTTAAAAATAAAAATTTTATGAACTATAAAATATTAGGATAATATTAATACTTTATAAATAATTGGACATGTATATCTCTTAGAGAATATATAATTCCTATATATCTCTTTACATTCACTCAGTTATTAGAATATTCATTAATACCAAACCTCTGTTTCAATAGCATTTTATAAAAACATAGTTTTGAGCAAACCGGAGTCATAATTGATGAAAAAAAACTAATGCATTTTCACAAAGATAAAATGAAAAAGATTAACCTGAAATAAATTAGTAGCATTTTAAAAGTGAGTCGAAATGTGAAAATAAATTCAACAATTTATTAAAAGTGGTACCTCCAAATGAGCACTTCTCGGTTGAACAGTACCGAAATCAGTAACTATGTCGCTTGTACAATCTTCTTTTTCAATTAATCTCTCTTTTGATAAATATTGATTGAAGCATATATAAATGTGTCTGATTGCAGTGTTCTTTAAAGCATATCGAATCTAAAACATTGTTTCACATTCTGATTGGGTTACTATGCTCACCAAGTAAAATTATTGGATGTTGTACAATACAACATTTTTTATTGTGATATCTCTCAAAAATGAAAAAAAAAAGCATTTGACCATCGATAACACTTCCAAGCGTCGTGAGCTTTCATATGAAATAAAAGAATTAAGAAATTGGACATGTGATTAAAGTAGTGTGTCTGATTCTTTGGTCTTGTCAATTATTTTAAACATATAAATTATGTAAATTATTTTTTTCATTTGAAAGATTAAATTCGTAAAAATACTTAACAAGAAAATACCAAGACATTAAAATTTTTGATTCAATATCAAGACAATTATATACCCTGTGTGTAGTTCTCAATATTTTTCTAATATAAGCCTCTTTTGGTTCCCCAGGATTAATGGTTAGATAAATAACAATTAAAACTCTTCTGAGAATCTTAATTTTAATGGCTCATATATATATATATATAGTGACTTAATCATTTATATAAAGCTTATTAATTTTAGATAAAAAATACTAAAATAATATATAATTTAAAAATTTAAACAATCTAAATATATAAAACTGTATTTATTGATCAAACAATTTTCAAGCCAAATGAAACTGCGAAACTAATAAAGCAATCGTTGTTTCCTCTGCTTCAGGAAACTCAATCGCGTTTCAACTAAAACTGTGGCTTTTCAAAAACCTTCACTTCGCCTGTCTTTTCAAATTATTATAAAAAATTCATGAAGCAATTTTTTAAAGCAAAACACGTGATTAACGACGTTGAATTTTATTTCACAAAATTCATCCTAAAGACACTTTTGCATGCTAAAAATGCTTTTAATCACTTCATCGCGTGCAACACGGCCAGCTTTATCATAAAACTGGAGTAATGATTATCAAAGAAGAGAAATCTGATTTAATCCTTATTTTATTCCCCCTTTTTTCTGCTTTGGCTTTTTTTTATATCTGATTTATTTCAATGTCAAAACGAATATTTGAGTTAGCTTTACCGAAAGGAAATATAAGCGCCACCTGTGAGATATGTGGCAATAAAGCCACCATTAAATGTGAAACATGTCGAGTGACCCATTACTGCAGCAAAGACCATAAAGTAATTGATGCGATATCGTTTCACAAGAAAGTTTGCCAAAAATTTGCTGATATCCGGAAAGAACGACCATTGCCTTATACGGAAACAGACAGAATCAATGTTGCAGAAACATTATTACAGAACAAGCAGGAAGTGTTAAAATTAGCCACAAGTGTTACACAAAAATGGCTACTGGAACGAAAACCCATCAATGCATATCCATCCGCCATGATTGCTTGGAATATGGCTAGAGACTTACGTTCGCATGACAGCAGTGAAGTTATATATCCAACTTGTTTAGTATCTGAAATGTTTTTGAACCTTGGCGATTTCAAAGCAGCTCAAAAATACATGATTCAAGCCTCATGGATAGCCCAGAAATATGACATTCTCCCAGCAACCATTCTTTCCCAGCTGAACAGATTAAGAGGAATGGTCTTCATGACAGTAGGAAACTGGAAGCAAGGCTTAGAATCCTTTGCAGAATTTGTTTATGCTGTTGCCCATGAATACGGTGTAGCAGACATAAGATTAGGTATACCTTACGGGTTTTTAGGTTTGGCACTCCTGAAGCTCAACAAAGTCGATGGCGCAATGTCTAGTTTCCATAAAATGGCTGACAAATGGTTAGATTGCATGTTGACACAGTACGAGCAAAAAACAATGAGGATTGCCACAGAAAATGAAATGGCGTCCGATAATAAAATCCAAGAAATGGAGTTTCAGTATATGGAGGCCAAAAATGTATTTGAATGGGTATATGAAACTGTCAGGGAGTTAGGAATGAATGCCAAAACTGATCTCATCAACTTCAAAATATTGTGCTTCCAAGTCTTATGCGAAATCAGAGAGAACAACCCAAATGCAGCTGTTGTATACAGAGAAGAAGCGTTAGCAACTGCAATACGCACGAAACAAAGTAAGTCTGTGCCAACTCAAAGAATACCACTGCTAATCGAAATTCTTGGAGCAGACTTTTTACACTTGTGGGAAATGAAGCATAATCGCCCGAGAACTATAGCAACAAAATACTTAGAAATGATAAAAGCTATCAATGTTTAAACCTCATTATAAATAAAATTTAATTAAATGTTTAAAATAATAAATAATAGTCACTTTTGCTATATTTTTTTATATAAGTGGCTTCAACTAATGTTTGACGACAAAACATTTTTAGACTATAAACATATCACTTACGTTTTGTGGTCATAGAGCATCTTTAACGCCTGATATTGGCTGACTTAAGATAAAATGTAATGCCAAAGTTGAAATCTTTTGGAAAGTTCTTAGATAAATATAAACATGACAATTTTTTGTTGCAGTCCTAAAACACGTTGGTTACCATTTCTGGTAACCATCCAAAATGATAGACTTCTGGTAAGTTTTGGGAAGATTGGCACGATTTTGACGAGTATGGCGAAAACATATATTAATCTTAAGTCTTATCATAATATTAATAGAAAAGATCGTCAAACAAACGATTGGAAAAACTGCTCCAAAAATTACGCTACATTATAAATTTAGCTACTACTCGATTTCCACGGTGACCGCGATTAACTGCCAAATCATGTAAAAAGAAAATGAATAGCCAAATTAACACACTTTCAATTTGCACTTTGGCGCTATTTTTTGGCTTCGTTATAATAGTGGTCGTAGTGGAAAGCAGGATGTACCTAAATTTCTTGTCAAAAGTCAGCTAAGTTTTAATTTTTTGTAAACTTTTCATATTACTAAGCAATAGACTAGATTAAAATATATAGTATCATTTCTAAACTAGAATTTTTCAACGATGATAACTCGCCAGATGTTGTAAACATTAACTAATATGGTGAGATTTTAGTGTTTGATCTTTGATTCAAAAGACGTTGACCAAACTAGTAGCGTTAAGTTTAGTTTTATCGAGTTTTATTTCCATCAATTTTAAGGGGGGGGGAGGTAATTTTCTGTAAAAAATTCAATGTAAAATCATTTAAATTTCAAAGTCCTAGATAACCACCCCTACACCTTTTTTTTTAATTATAGATTTGTATCAAATTTTAAACAAGATTCGTTGTAGTGCAAGAAAAGAAACGTAGTGTAACATTCAGCACATTTCAATAGTTTTAGTCATTGTCTATATAAAAATATTTAATAAGCTCAAACAAAATTCCTTTTATCCCTAATAATTATTATTACATACAACAAGATTTTTCATCCTAAATGTATGACTTTAAAAACTTTTTCAAAGCCCTAAGACTTACTGAAGTTTGTATTACTTCATTCACTCATGAGGCTGCTATTTGCAGTTTCGATGCCCTTTCAATATGAAATATCTTTACTAGAAGCAAATATATCCAAAAACGTATTAAGAAACTAAGCTAAAGCATTTGCAAATAGTTTCTTAGATAACGTAACTGAAACAATGGTATTTTAAAAATTAATATGATGTTTTTTGCGAAAACTCCCTAATATAAAATAATTTCATGTTAGGCAATAAATGTTATAATTATAATGCAAACAAAAAAACAGAATTACAAATAAACCTTGTTTTATTTTTAAAAATTAACAAAAATTAGTTCTATCTTTAGCATTCTTTTTGTTGCGAGTAACGATGAAATATTCTAAACCTCCAAGAATTAAAGAAACGACTTTCTTTTTTATTCTAATTCACTCGGACCTCATGTCAAACTAATGACAAAAAGTGATTGCTTACTTTCATTTAACTAATTCTTGTATAATGCACCATCTACAGAAAAGCTTATATCGTGCGGTTTAGAAAAATTTCTATTTGTAGTCCTTTGTCGTATCTAATTCATCAGACATGTTTAGTTATATTAACGTGTCATTCTAAATAACACAAGGACCGAGGCGTCATAAGACAGTGTATTTTCCATTTGAATTTTCCAATCTATCTCCATCTGTCATACTTCACCAGCGTTTCTATCAACGGCAGATTCAGCACGTTCGTAAACATTACATATCAGGTTTTGATGAAATTCCATATTAAACTAGAATTTTAAAGATTGAAGACAAAGAAAATCACCATAAGGTCATTATGATCCCTTACTTTGTAGGATCATGTAGTTATATTTTATTTCATCAGGATAAAGAAACACTATGTCTAAGTAATTTTCGTTTCCTGCTTCAAATTGCTTATCGTTCAGCTTAAGTCAAATCTTGTTGCTTCAGGAAGTTCATCACTTTAGAAATTTTGTTAATGTATTCAACTAAGTTCAGAGCCGAATCTTTTACAGACAAATAATACATGAAGTTTCTTTATAATGCCAAGTAACTGAAATGGCTTTTAAATACTACTGTTATAAGAAAATGTATATATTACCATTAATCTAGAAAAATCACTAATTAACGAAATTTTAGGAAATTTTTTAGTGTTCGCAAAAACAGCGCAAGTTTAAGAAATAATTAAAATATCTAATTTTTATTTCACATAAATACAAACAAACTACCTATAATGTAATAGATTGCAAGGCAAAAATTATTTTAATAAGTATTTTATGAGCATTTTAATCGTCGTTAAAACTTTTTTGCCAAAAATTCTCTATGTCTTGAATTAAAAGTCTCCGTAAAGCATGATTAAATGAAGCCATCTTAAAATACCTGGTCTATTATACATTCGAAGGTGTTTGATACAAACATACTACATTTTATAAAATTTTATTAAATTGCTTTTGAGATATATATGTTTCCCGACTGATTGTAAAATATTTATTCATCAAAAAATGCATTTAAAAATTGTATTTTCAAATTAGTTTATCCAAGTTTATTAAAAATATTAAAAAAATTTCGATGTTTTTTTCAACAGAATGGGCTGAAATAAGTATATTGTGAATGGGTAGGCAGGCAGTTAATATAAACATTTCAAATATTATTTTTTTAGAAATTAATAACATCAAAAATAAAACAACTCATTCATTTCCCGTTGAAAATATTGCTGTTTTCCAATTCATTTTAATCTTTTGCGTAATAATGAAACGGCCGTATCTGCAATTCTAAATATTAAACAAAAAGCGTTCTAGAATCTACAAAGTTTAAATTTTATTTTTAGATAAAAAAAAATTGATTTTTTTTTCAGGCAAAAGTAATTTTACATCCTAGTTGGATTCTTTAATCTATACAAAACCTGCTAAGATATTTCGAGTTCATTACTATATTTCTGATTTGTCGGTTATTTCTATGACATCACTAATAATTTATCACATTATATTTTGACATCGAACTCATTTCTAATTTAATAAAATTCGAAAACATTCAGCTAGTATTCCAGGACTGAATTTTAGAAAAAGAAATATCAATATTATCTTCAATGAAAAACACTTTAATAAAGAAATAGTAAAAGAATAATATTTTCTTTACAGATGCGTTCTTCAGGATTAAGGGAATTTTCTTTGTCAATCAGATGTTTTTTTTAGCATTCGCATTTCGAAGGGTCGCTGGGTTTTGTCAAAGAATTTTGAAAAGAATGGTCCCAGAATTTTCTTTGATCACTTTAATAAAAGAAAGTCTTCTTGACAGTATTTTTCAATCTCATTGTTAAATCAGTGAAAACCATCAGAGCTTTCTATTCGAGTTGCATATTTTTGGAATTGATAAAAGGATGAATAAGCAAATAAATAAATCCTTTCATTTTCCTATGTCAAAACTTGTAAAAATCACACAAGAGATTCCAGACAACAGATGCTCGATTTCTTTCTGTACTACTTTCAATGTAGTAGAATCTTTATCTATTCCCTAAAATTTTAGTCTCAACAATAGTTTATGTATTAACATCTTTTATGCATAGAAATTCAGTACAGAGTTCAGCATGAAGAAAAGTGCCAAGTATATTCATATAAATTATAAAGAAAAAGATTTCATAAATAACATAGCAATAATTTACAATAGCTTTTAAATTTTAACGATTCAAAATTAATGTAAACAGATTATATATTTTCTTCTTTTCTTTGGTAGCTGAAGCATGTAGCATGTATCTGGGAAGTAATCAGAACAAAACAAAGTTCTTTACATCCTTATTTGAACTAGGAGCTTTATTTGAATAGAATAATAATCCTTATTTTGAAATAGAAGAAATAAATACGTAGTTCAAATTCGAAATTGTCTATAGCTTTTAAGTATTTAGGTTCTGAAAAAAATACACTTAACATATCGGATGTTTAAAATGTATTTATATTTTTATTTATTCATTTTTAGAATGGCAATGTTCTTTAAAAAAATGTTGCCAGTTGCCTCGTTTTGCTTTACACGTAGTTCAATACAAAAATGGAATAAATTACGTTGAATGTACGAATACTCTATTGGGATTTTTTTTCTTCTTCTTAATTTAGAAAGCAAAAGGAAGCGGCGATTTTCTTTCAACAGAATCACATATGAAAGCCGGGGGGGGGGGGGCTACAAAAATATACTGTTCTGTTAGTTGTACTATGTTTTTCTGTAATTTTTTTATCAATTCCAGCAAAAATTGAAATTAAAGTGGAACTTCAATTAATACAAAAACATTTTTTGTTGAAACCAAGCACGATTTTTTAAAAAAAATATGTGTATAGAAAACAGAATTGTTCGTCATTGAAGTTTTAGGTGCATTACAAAATAACTTCCATAACTTGATGCATTATCTCTAAGAATTATTCAAGAAAGGCTTCTCTGATTCATCATAAAATTCAGTTTTTAGTTTTACTTTCAAATGAATTTAAATCATGTAAATAATATTTTATTTTGTTTCGATCTATGAAGTATTCATTTTGTGCAGTCCTGTGGTCTTAAGCAATAATATTCTGTGAAATATTTTTGGCATCCCAATTTTTAAATGGATATGAAAAAAGTTTCTAACTTCTGTTGTCAACTCTGACCGAATTATGAAGTCTAAAATATTGCAATTTTAGAGCAATTAACATTTCCATAATCTTAGGCCAATCAGCCTTCAGGAAATTCGCCACTGATTAGCTATCTTCTTTCAGTCAGTAGATGAAGTGATCTAAAATCATGTTTAATTATAAGATATTAATATCATATTCTCATAAGTCACTCAGATTTTGTCGCAATAAGAATGTTTGCTGAAGATATGTTAAGTTGTTGCTAATAAAGATAAGTTTGATAATCTTTCTTGATGAAAAACATATTTTCCAACAAAATAAACTTATTAATAACTTTTCCATGAATCTTAAAAATAAAAGGAAAGAAATGCATTTTTCTTTTGATGTCTCATTTGGTTTAGTTAAGTGTGCCTTTTCATGCCCCAACGGTGCCAGATGCTAAATGGCTGTTAAGACAAACACTGCAGTGATGCAGTTGCAGTTAAAGATAAATTATTTAAAATCTTAACCAGTTATTTAAACTGGTTACTATATTTTTACTTTTAAACATTGACTGATTGAGATTTCTCCATGTAGAAAGTTATTCATTTTTCTCTTTTCCGGTTCGCGATTTCACAGTTTCCATGGAATACTGTTATAAAGAATTCCTGTGATCCGGTTACGCAGTCTATGTAAAAGAAAAATTTAATACCGTTCTCGAAAAACTTTTAAAGTAGCCTCACAAAAGAGACAAAGAGGGACAGAATTTTTCCTTTAATGAAATATTTTATAGCTTTTCTAGTCACGGAAGCGGAAATCTTTTCATTTCGCTAACATATTTTAAGCAAAGATTCTCAAGAAATTAACCGAGTGAAGATACCAAAAGAAAGAAGCTTAAAGAGCATTTAACTATTTGAAGTATTTTTAATATTATCAATTTGTAAAAAAAAGTTCCATTCACTTTTCATGCATTTTTCGAGAAATTATGAACATTTTGCTATCAAAGGAAGACTGAAAATAAACATAAAATCAGAGGAAAAAATCATAAGGAATTTCATTAACATCACAAAGACTTCATATTAAAATTAGGAAATATGAAATTATGACAAACGAAAGAAGAAAGAATTTTATAAAAATATTCTGAAAGCGTGTAATAAAAGGGACGAGGAGCAAGCAAATACTTTAAGTTATAAATTTGAAAAAAATTCTTATTGTTTATAATTGAACACGAAACATTTTTAATACAAAAATAATGTACCACCCTTAAATATAAATAAAAATATATATATCAAGACTCGAAGCATATTCTTTTAATTCTATTAAATACTTAAATTCGTTAGAATAGGAAAGAAATCCAACAAAACATGACTGAAAAGGAGTTGTTACAAAAAGTTCATTTCAAACTGTAAATGATTAAGAACTGTTGATTCTAGATTATAAAAGAAATCGCATTTCCTTAAGGTGAGTTTATGCTCAGCCAACTATAATCCATCCAGTAAGATCACGCATGCGCAGAAACTGTAAGGTAGCAAGTACTTATCTGATGGAGACAAGAGCTTGCTATTGTCCGCTTATTCAGCGCATACGCAATCCTCCTTCTGCACATGCGTGACTTACAGGAATCTTATAACCAGCTGAGTGTAAACCCACTTTTAAATCTATCTTTGTTAGCGAATTAGATGTTATATTGTTAAGTCCATGTAATTAAGATGAAAGAAAAAATTCAAAGGCTAAGAAAATTATTTAAAATTGCTTTATCTCGTCAATTAATACAATCATTCGTTCAAATGTCTTACATTAAGATTGTTTGTTAATTATTAGAGACGATTTTATAAACTATTTAGATTTATTATTTTATCTTTCAAACTAAAGATAATGAATAAACTCAATTTGATGGCGATAAATATTTTAAGACAAAATAATTATTAATAAAGAAATGAATTTGATAAATAATAATTTTAAAAATACTTTTATTAGTGTACTGAAAATTAGAAATTATTTCATTTTAATTACTTTTTACGTTTTATTATAAATACTATGATATCTTGTAATCAAGCCTTTTCCAAAATTCACTACCAATGTGATGCCACTCATATGAAATCGATATTTAATTAAATTCATCCATCAACTAATAAACTTGAAAATATCAATATATTATGTTGCCATCAAAAGTATACGTGTACAATAATTTAAAACTCTGAGAAAGGGGACTAAGAAGAGGCTGAAAAATCAATAATAAGCTCCATCTTTATTCATATGCAACATCAAAGCAAAAAGTGTACAAAATTTTTAATTTAATTTGCTTTTTGAAGTTTTATTAATTAAAGTATATTAAATTTTGTAGCTATATACCGGCAACTTTAAAACGTATCACATATCATAGGATAGAATGACCACCTGACATCTAAATCAGCACTCTCTCATTCTCATTGAATTATCGCTTCAGGCGAGAGGGAAGACATTTGATCCTGGAATTTAGTGAACAAAGATATTCGGCTCTCTTGGATAGAATCGCATTATCGAATTTATGATATTTGTTTCCCGAAATTGAAATGTAGTATCAGAACATGACAGCCTTCGAAGGAATTTGCAAAGAACTCTTGATGAACTTTTAGGTAGATTCCTATTGGAAGAGTACCTGTTGCAATGGTTCTCATGACAAGATTTCAGGAAAATTCCTTTAATTCTTAACCAATCATGGTCACTAGAACTCTACAACATACTTCGTTCAAAAGTTTGTATATATATATAAGTATACATATATGCAGATAACGCTTTGCCCATTCTATCCTGTGAACATGGTAACTAGGTTAATTTGTTTGTATTTCAACTGGCTTTGGAATATTTTGTTAGAAATGTAAAAATCTAGGACGAGTTCGTAAATGGGCCATCTAACTCAAAGAGAATGGAAATGGTGGGTGAGGTGGAGGTTGAAATTTTCATTTCGCTATATCTTCCTTAATATTGAAGATAGAAAAATAAATCCAATTTCAGGTATTTCAGGTTTTTCGATAACTGTAGAATCTTAGAAGTTTGACACTAGAAAGTGATTTTCAAGCCCAAATTTTGACTGTTTCTAACATCAACAATTTATGTTGCCAGATAGTAATTTAGTTGTAAAGGAATCTATCTACCTTTGCCTTCCAACTTTCCGAGAGGAATTGTTTTTAAAACTCTTTTTGCCTCTTGTGTTTTTCACCTCTGATGATTGGCCGAACGGGCTGATACTAAAATAGTAGTAGTAATACAGAAATATAGTAATTTCCTTGTATAAATAGTAGCATTCAGAGAAGTCACAAGCCTATTATCTGACAGAAAGCATTATTCATGCAGATAATCAATTGTCTTTGCAAGTTCTTGCAATTTTTCACTCGATTTTAACCATTGCCCAAGCATTCTTTAACATTTAGAATTTCTTAACAACTGAAATTTGCATACTCAGGATTAAGGATTTTTTTTTTCAGAACGAAGCTACTGATTTGTACTTAACTAGTTGAACTTCTCAGTTATTGATCAATACTACTACTTAATTAGTTGAACCAATTAATAGAGTAGTGATTATGTTCTAACATAAAATTCGATTTCTCTAAATCTTTCTTATACGAAAATCTTCAAAAGGGATATTTCAACATGGATATATTGAAACTTTCGGAAATTTATTCGACTCACTTTTTTATTCTATCTCAATGTAACATTAACTAAGACTCATTCAATTAAAAAAATTAATTTAATTAAAAAACTATTAAGAATTTAATTAATTCAAAACATTTCCATTAATTCAATCAATCAATTAAAAATTAGCGTTTTCATTCAATTAAATTAATCATTAATAGGAACTTCATTCAACCAAATTAATGAAGGTCATCATACGATTTAAATCCATTGTAATTTTTCTCATAGGTTTCGGTTGGTTATTTTCATCCATTTTCAGAGATAAATATGATCCAGACACCAACGAAGCGGATTTCCTTACGACAAAAATCTGTCATTTCATGCCTGGTGTTAGAAATCTATCGACCTATGCTGAAATACTATCCAAAATAAAAAAGGTTCTGGCAAAAATTCTGAACATCATGAATTTTCTGGGCGAAGACAGTGACGTGTTTCCGACTAGACAGTTAATTGGATAGTTGGATTGAGGAGACCAGGTAGATTAATTTTTAATGCTATTTTCCAAGTTGCCAAATAAATAAATTAATAAAAATTACAAACCCTATAAATTATAAAATATGCGTAATTGTGAATTATATGATGTTAACACTGTCAAGTATCAGGTTTCTTATCTGTTATAATATTTTTCTTCGCTTATTTATAATGGTATTTGTAAATACCAAGCACTTGTTTAGATATATTTAAATGCAAAAAGTGGATATATTGAATGCGGGATTCATAACGTATAGATAAATAAATAAAAACCTGTACATTTCCACAAAATTTCTAAAATAAAAATTTACCGGAAATAAATCATTAATATGTTCATTAAGTTAAAAAAATTGGTAATTAAATTGATAATTTTATTAAAAAGAAACCACTAATTAAATTACCCAGTGAATTAAAAGTTTATTAAAGGTCCAATTATGTGTGATGCCTAGAGCTGTAAAACGCCTAGATCCGCCACAGTACGAAGAAATATTTTTATTGATACTAAATGAATTTAATCGTATGCTATAGCCATGAAAATATTGAATGCTAGATTTTTATTCAATATATTTTATGTGTTTATGTCTATTTTTATTTTAAACCTTCTTTCTGTGATTCCTTCTTACACCTTAAGAGGATATTATTTAATTGTGAACTTTTTCAAGTTGGTCCCCTTCCAATGACAAATTATCTATTTGTTAAAATAAATTAGCTCTCCTAGGTTGTATGTTTTAAATAAATATTGATTGCAAATACTTGTTATATTAATAAAATCATTTTTTTTGTTCTTTTAAATTCCTTACTCTGTTTTTAACGCGATCTCTATTTTTAAATATGTTGTGATTCAATTAAGCATGAAAAACCAGTCGTTTTAACTTAATAAATTTACAAATTGAGTTCTTTGCCAGAATATACCCCTAATTTCATTCATAAATTATTTGATTTTATGAACTTAAGTTATATCTAGTAAATATACCAAATTATATGTAAAAATGCATTAAGGAATAATAAAAGTGCACAAACAATTTTACTTTCATGATACAACAATGCCAATGCAACAGAAATCAAAACAGTTAAAGAAAAAGACAGAAATCTATTTACCGAAATAAACTAGGCTTAAATAATATGTTGAATTAGATTAACACTTTTTTTCGTGCATGATTTTATTCAGTGGCGCAAAATGAGTCTTCCATTCATTTGTTTTGAAAGAAGTCTATGCCAAACGTTCTGACTTTATTCTTGTGGAAATAAGCATGGGACTGACGTTATCTAAATCTAAGCATGGGCACCAAGGAATGATTAACGACCCCCTTGCTGATGATCACTTCACAGTAAAATAAATTATCTTTCACATCTGTGATTACTTCTTCACCATTAGGACTAAAAAAAATCTGAAAAATCATCTGAAAAACTATGAATTAAATAAATAGTTATGATTGTTCGAATGAAGAAATCGTCTTCCCTAAGGAAGCCACAGTCCAAAGTTATAAGTTATATAATTAATATATTTTATTTTTTCCTTAGCACAAATTTATAATCGTCCCTAAAAGTTAAATTACAGTAAAATCTTTATATTTCGTGCTCCTTAATTCCTAAATAATATTTTAAACCAGAGGGAGTAGTCACTTCATAACTTTATCGCATACTCTGTAATAAAGTTGAAATCCCAGAAAACGTCTTGCATAGTATTGGCGTACAATAGTTACGAAATATTAGTTTTTGTCAATAATTTAGCCTTTTTACTGTATTTATCGTGTCATCCTTGGTGAGTTATTTGGCAAAATATCCTTGGCTTGAGCTAATAGAATCCAAATATCGAATTAGTGTTTCAGACATGTTTTTCACAACTGACGGAAACAAAAAAATTGACACAAGGCTGCACTTGTAGTCCTGTACGAACTTTGATATATTTAAGTCATTGCGTTTTTGCATTATCGCGTTTACCGATCTCTGAAAGTAAAAGGCGACAGACAGTTAACCTATCGCTGTATTTGGATCAAAATTTAACAGTTTTCTACACTATAGATGTTAAGTCTGGGTACCGAATTTTATATATCTTCGTCACTTCATTTTGTCATTATCATGTTAACTTTTATTCGAACAGCCGGACAGACGGACTTCCTCTGAACCGATTTTACTCAAAATTTGCAAATTTGGTGTAAAGGCCATTCATCGAATTTCAACCGTTTAGTTCAGAGCGTTTTTGAGTTATCACAGACAGACAGAAGAACAATGTCCGAAAATGTGCTTTTCGAACTCAGGGAGATCTAAATTCGTCAATTTCGAGTTTGAATTTTTTTAAGACTTCTATACTTTCTGTACACTAAGTATAGGAGAAAGTGAACAGTTTTCAATCAGAAATAATAACCAGAAAAAGTATCTCCTTGAAATTTTCTTGCTTACTTTCTATTAAAGGTATTATACCACTTGCATAAAATTGTTTGGCATGAGCAAAGTTGTAAGTATTAAGATTTTTAAATTCAGAGTAACGCACGTGACTTCTTATGTTTCGTAGTATGTTTAGTAAAGAAAACTGAATAAGCATTTTTCATGCCTCTTTTCGATGATTAAAACCAAAATTTGACGCAGAACTAAAATATTTATGGAAAGATCGCATGCCGAATTTCATTTATGCAAATAGTTGCTTTAATAAAAACTGAATAGGAATTTACAGACCAAGAAACGGCCAACCCATTGACGGATTTAGTTGAAAATTTAATAAAAATTTATATGTGCCAAAATTATTTCTAAGTTTCGTTTATTCAAGTTGGTGCAATTTTGTGTTAATACATTTACATACATTGCGAACGTAGCTTGCGTTTGACAAAGTCTCCTAAAAGATGGTTCTCTTTTTTACGAAAAATTATTTCAAAATCTGAATTAAAAAATCTACGCTTTAATTATAAATATGTACTCAATTTATTTACGTTGTTACGTTTACGAGTTATCATGCTTTACGTTTATGAGTACAGGCCAACAGACCGTTTACCTTTGATGAATTTGGTTCAAAACATGATACGAAAATGTTAAAAATGTGTATTATATTTTATTTTTCTGATCCTTAAACTAACTATATTAGGTTTATATTTTGCTATATATCTAAAAATTAATGTTCATGACCATTCATGAAGTCTCTAAATGCCATGGGAGTTCAAATGAAATAGTAATTGATTAAATTAATATAATGATTATACTCTGTTGTTGTTGACTGAGATTATATGGCACGTTTTTCTCTTTCCAAATTTATTTTAAGGACGTAGGTAACTGCATGTCTGTTTCTGAATTTTTTTCGCAATTAGACATTTGAAGTACAGAACTTAAATACTTTTTTAGATGTCACTCATTTTGCTATTTTTATTATTAAATAAAGATTAAATTTTTCTCATCATTGCACAATTCTTACCATTTTATTATATTTCAGACAGATGTAATCTCTTCCACAGTTAAGCACTATAATTAGGTCTTATTTTTTATACTAATATTCTTGTTTTCTTCTGTTCTGTTAGGATAACATTATTGTTGCACTGTTTTCTACGCTGAAATATACTTCACCGTATTATATTATTAATAGCATTATTCCAGTACTCAGACAAATGTTCCCTCCAGCCATTAAGGATGAAATGTTTCTTCAGCCATTATTCCCCCGATTTACTTTTTTTTTCTCTTACCAGTGATCTGTGAAGAATTAATGAGTAAATTCTGATAAAGGAAGTCCTAAATCATTTGCATAATGGGCAAAATCACTCTTCACGTGAAACCAGAGAAAAGGAATTGATAGGATTTGCGAAGAATCAGTGGACCGTGCAAGACGAATCGGGAATCGACGTTGCGAAATAAATATGAAAGACTAAACCGGGAGAATACACCGGATTTTCTAGAAGCTTTTGTTTTTGTTTCTTATTCAGAAGATCTTAGCGAAATAATTCGTGCATCCCTTTCCGTTAGTATGGTTAATGATGTTTGTTCAGGAATGGTGAGAAGAAAGGGAAATGAGAATTTCCGTGGATCGATATTCTGCTGTTTTTGGTATTTACGGGGAAAGGAGAATTGAAAATAGAGAGTATCTTTTCAAGGTTTATTGGCTGGAAAATTGATTGTTTATAGAAATGTAAATATGCAAGTAGATATGCAATCTATTTTTCCTGAGGCTTTATTTCTACTACAGTAAAAAGTGTGTGTGTGTGTGTGTGTGTGTGTGTGTGTGTGTGTGTGTGTGTGTGTG